>APFE031241875.1:0-15485 GCA_000404065.3 Pinus taeda
AGATATATCAAATGTGCCACTTTACGTGAAATAATTCTTTACAAAAGCACGCGTCTTCATTTCATTTAATAACTGACAACTAATCCATTTACTATCATTAAAAGCGCATGATCTGGGGTCAGATTATGGTAAGTGGATTTTCTTTGAATGGCGCGCCCGAATGATTCGTGATTAAATGATTCATGATTTGCTTACGTAACATCGAAGATCGTGCCATCGCAAATCGCGCCAATCGCAAATCGCAAGATCGCAGATTGTACCATCGCGGCGATTGCAACATCGCAGGTCGTAGAAGTTTAATGTTTGTCAAGTATTGCCAGTTTATTTCTGCGATATGCGATCTTGCGATCAGTGTTATCGCAGATCGGCGGATCTTGAGGTTTTTCCTTATGAGCATTACTTTACTGTGATGCGATGTTATGCTTAACACAGGGGTCTTGTGCATACCAATATTATAAGGGAATGAAGGCATTTCCTATCCTTTTTGTAATGCAATTTTTAAAGAACTTTACCTTATCGTAGACTTAGGTTAAAAAATATTCAAAAGATCTCTCTAAGCTTACGATGGTAACCTTATTTTGAAGAAAGGAAAACTTGATTTTTTTCAAAATTAAACTAAGGGTCCCCATTCATTTAGTATTTTGGACAAACACTTAAATGAAAAAGGGGGGGTGTTGCTAGCCACAACAGAAGGATAATAAATTATCACCAAAGTATTATGGTCCATACAAGGTGTTGCAAAAGATTGGTACTATGGCATACAAATTGGATCTTCCTGCAGCTTCTCGGTTGCACCCAGTTTTCCATGTTTCATATTTAAAGAAGGTTATAGGCGACAAGCTCCCAGTTCAAACAATATTGCCAGAACTTGACGAGGAAGGAAAAATTATATTGGAGGAAGCAGTCACAGAAACAAGAACTCGACAGCTATGAAATTGATCAATTTCGGAGTATCTTATCAAGTGGAAAAACTTAACCGCTGAAGATTCCACATGGAAGGATTATAATTTTATACAGAAGCATCCAGAACTTCTCAAGCATTGAGGACAACACTTTTTTGAAGGAGAGGGGCATGTTGGGTCCCTATAATACTAAGTGATTACCCAATTACTATTGTAGTTGTACCCCTTATTAATATTGTTGTGCCCACTATTATCCCATATTGTTATTATTGTGCCCCATAGAATCCCTCTACTTGTTATTTTTGTGGCTTTATATTATTATTGTTAGTCGGTTGGGTTATATCGTGACTCCTTAGAGCTTCCTATATATAGAAATGAGTTTTGTCATTTGAATCATCCAAGAATTGTTCATTTATGTAATGTAAAGGAGGTTTCCCCCTCGAAGAGGCTGAATTCTAAGGCGTTGATCTATATTTTCTATATTTTCTTGAGTTGGTTTCATAACACATTAGGTCTTAGGGTTTCACCACCAAGGTCAAAATTTTGATGTTAAAAGGTAAATAAAGGTCAACAAGGGTATGAGGATGACTGATAAAACAAGCATGATGATTTGTAAAGTCATAAGCTACTCAGTTATTATTTGTTTTAACCTAATGTAATTGTCACCTCAAAAACATGTTTTTGAAGTGAAAACAAAGTATTTTAAGTTTATTTGTATTTCATATGTAAATTTAAGTTCCTACATGTAATAATGGATCTCAGCTGCACCGGAGCATTTCTCCTTGCTGCAAGACAAACAAACACTGCAAAATTCAAGTCCAATTGAGCATTCATCCACCTGTCAAAAGGAAAGGGTCAGAAAATCAAGAGAAATTAAATGAAAAGGTGAAAGTTACAAAAAAACATTAGCAAAGGGGGTTTGAGGAGATAAAGATTAAATTCAAGGGTGTATAAGTATCTTTTGCCTTCATATCTTCTTTACTTCCCTCTTACCACAGATTGAGCAAACCCCAGCGGTGTTTTTTACAATTTGAGGTCGAATAAGTAGAAAGAGTGGAGGTGCCACGTGTTTCCTCTTGGCTTTGCGCGTTTCCTCTTGGCACTATGCATTTCCTCTAGGCGTTGCGCACTCCCTTCAGGCGCTACATACTCCCTTCAAGCGTTGTACGTTTGGCCAGTTTTTCCCCTGTTCATTCTTCAGAGGTCCTTATACCTCCTCAGCCTTAAAACAAGTGTCTTCTTCAAAACATCATTTTCCCTCTCTTCAAAGTTGTTTCCTCAATGATTGAAGAATGAAACCAAGATTGGTGTTAGTCTTACATTCAAAACCCTAGTTTTTCTCCTAAACCCTGATTTTACTAGCAAGCTTCCCATTTCCCAAAATTACCTGATTAATACCCTATATCCCCTTTCAGAGACCCCTATCCATACACCTATTAGAATCCCCATCTACCTTTCCCTTCTCCTTTCTCCTTCCTAAACACTTGCATTCCCCTACCATTTACTTAGGGTTTCATAACAAAGACACCATGGCTGATGAAACATATAATCCATACAGTGAAGAAGAGGGATCAGACAAAGAGGGAAACATAGAGAAGGGAAGACCACATAAAGGAGGGAAAACTCACAGGTTTGAGCCCACTGATCTCAAACAGCTCCTAGCTTCTCCTATGACAGTGACATCTTTCAAATGCTTAGGGTGTTTTGAGTTTTGTGAGCAGGTCCAAGTAGTCCAGTACCACCCTGAGTTGACTAGGTTTTTTATAACCAAAATACAAGATAACAAAGTCACTCTTGCAAGCATAACCTTCACATTGTCTGCTTCCATCATATCATCTACCACTGGGATTCCAGAAGTTGGGGAAAAATGGTTCAAGCAGGGTGAAATAGAAGCACATTTTTATGAACCATACATCAAACCTAGGTACAGAAGTAAAAGAAAAGGCTATTTCCCTTTCTCATACCTCCTTGACAGATATGCACCCATGATGAAGATTATAATGAAGTATTTTTCATGTGAGGGTAGGTTCTCTAGGGTCTATTCTTACCACATCCAGTTACTTATGCATTTCACTAGGGTTAAAATGCTCAATATACCTACTATCGTTTTAGGAGTGTTGAGAAAATAGCTTACACTGCTCAAAGAAGAGAATACAAAGATCAAATGAAAATCTTATTTGACCATTCCCTCATAAAGATCATAGTTCTTTATCACCTTAAAGAACTTAAGATTGCATGGAGTACATTTATAGCTAACCCCATTTTCACTCAAATCTCCACCAACCTCCATTCCTCCATCTCAGCCCATGTACTATTCATCTCATCCACCATCACCCACATTATCACCATTCCATGGACCTATTCTTTCAACTGACAGGGAAGAGGACAGTGACAAAGAACAAAGCGATCAGGGTCAAAGCAGAAAGCTATGAAGGGCTAATTTAGATACTGTGGTGCACACCTATCAAAGAGGAAATAGGAAAGTGTTTGCCCCATAGATTGTGGGAGGGGCCTTGCTCTCTTCATCAGCAAAGTAGGTACATAAAGGAAAGGAAAAAATGGTTGAAACAGAAATACAAAAACAGGAAAAATACCCCCATGAAACTGAGCAAGATTTTGACTTAGTGGACTTAGATGAGGAAGATGAAGAGGAAAAAACCAAAATGATCCTCAAAGAGCAAGAAGTATTGATAGGTGAGTTGCAGGTGAATCTACAATGATCAAAATACATCATATCATATTATGAATAGGAAAACAGGCAAATGGAGACCAAGCATGAGCTTATGGAAATTCAGCTCATCAAAGATAAAAGGGAAGTTGAAAAGATTAAATTCCAACTTGAGGAAACCTATGGTGACTATGGTGAGCCCATGGAGGAAAACATGCCTAGGAGGAGGCCTAGGACTAGAGGCCTAAAGTGAGGTTTGGAGCTTGAAAGAGAAAAAGAAGCTCATCTTGCCAACCAACTCACCTTAAATGAACAATTTGGCATAATGATGAATGAGAACTGGGAATATTGGCTTGAGAGGGCTAACAATCATCTTGAGGACCCGTTAGCTAAGGCTAATAGAGATACAGAGGCTCAAAGAAGAATGGCCAAATACTATGCCATGAAAAACAAAATTGCTAGAGCCAAGCTCAAAAGGGCTCATGCAAAAATTGAAGCCTTAACTCATAAAAATGAGAAGGACAAGCTTGACCTATTGGTGGATGCTCCTCTCCATGCTTAGTCACCTTTAGCATTAGATATGTCAACCATTTTTGAAGATCCTGAACTCAGTTTTTGCTTTTGGTATTTCCTGTTTTTTCAGGCAGTTTTTGTATGAGTATTTTGGTTAAACGCGCAACGCACACTTTTTGGGGGCATCTTTTGGAGGAATGGCCACCACCATTGGATTCAGAAGACCATTTACACTCAAAAAAACCATGTTTCCAAATTTGAAAATCAAAACTACTAGGTGGAAAAGCCAAACAAACACCTAAAAATCATGTTTCTGCCTATTTCTGAGCGAGGCGTTGCGCGTTTGAGCAGTCTTCGGAGATTGTAGTTTTGGAGGGGAAAATCAAATTCAATTTGGAAACTAGGGGCATTTTTGGAAACTATACAGGATAAGCTATCCTGAGCTAGATTTGGACACTAGGAAGTTAGTCAAAATGCACCCTGAAGATGGCGTTGCACACTTCCTTCAAGTGCTGCGTGTTTGACACTAGTGCTGCGCACTTGACAGACAGCGAAATTTTTCACTGTTTCTCTCCATAAAATACTTTTCACTTGTGGGATTTTGATTTTTCACTAATGTAATTCATGATGATGATGTAATTAATGTGTATTTTTGTTACCTAGGGTAGATACATTAGATTAATGGCCTAAGCAGCATATAATGAATCAGTTTGCTTCATATTAGGAATGATTCAGTTTGACCTCCCTAGTCTTTAGCTATCAGTTCAGTCTTTTGTGCAACTGTTACTCCTTTCATGGATTCTACCCTTGAGGCTAGGATCAGTTGCTTTGAGGCCTATATTATGTATTTTCTCAGTCATTTTTGTGGGTTGGACTCAGTGTGGATGCTCAGAGCTAGATTGTACACCTTTGTAAGCAGTTTGACAGGAGATTAATAAGAATTGCATCTATTTTTATGGGATCCCTGTGATATGGATTTCTAGTATAGTTTCTTCTTTTGTGATTATATCTTTATATGTTTTATGTATGCAATCAATCATTTCATTGCTTCTAGTTGAATGTTTTCAAGTTTGATAGGTAGAATCCATTGCGTCAGTGCTCTGCCTTTGGAAACCATTCACCATTTCATGTTTTCTGCAGTCTAGGAAGGACCCATGATTGTCACATGCCCTTCTTAGCTTCTCACTAGTCTTAAACATCTCACCTCATCAAGCTTCTCACTATTCTTGATCAAAATATTATAAAGCCATTGGAGCATTGATTGACCCAGCAAGCTAGATTGATGAATAAAGACCAGATATTTCAAAGGATTCATGTGTTGAGCGAAGTGCAGACAAGTATTTTCTCACATTGTTGTTATCTTTCTTAAAGTTTTTCCATGATTTATATCTGAATCTGAATGCTATAACTGGAGTATTATCTTAGAATTTGTTTAATTACACTCTGTTTTAACAGTTAGGCAAATACATGTTTTCTACTGATACCTAAGTTAAGGAATTCTTAATTGCTCCTTAGTTAAAGTTGTCTCTTTATAATATATAGCAAAGGATTCTTAATTGCCCTTTGTTTCCGATTACCCTCTATTCCTCGTTTAAATCCCTGTTTGATAATTCTTAATTGCTCTCTCACCCTGGTTCAAACTATTTCACCCCTTTGGCCCAGAGACCTGCCCTCTACTCTGTTATCTTACCCTTTGAACATTCCCTTTAGTGAGTTGATCCAGTTTTGTTGCCCTTCTTTTGACTCCATAGCCCAATGGTCTAAAGACATCATTCTATCCATCTGCTTTAAGGATCCCACCACCCATTCTTCAATACAAATCAAAAACCCCTTGAACATTCACAACTAGCCTAAAATTCAAACAAACAAAGCTAAATCATACAGAGAGAGCCCTCTCTGAGCCTAGGTTAGCTAGAGCCTATGCTCCAAAAGTGGTTTGTGGTTACCTCGGTGACTTCTTTATTTAACCTTGGGAAATTACTAAGTGATAACAGGTCTAAGAAAATAACTTGATAAGACAAAATATTTGAATCTTAGATTTGCTAAAGAATCAGAAAACTTAGATGAAATCATCAAGGTTCAGTGTTCTCCTATTATAAAGACTAGTCTTGGATACACTGGAGAAACATCCCAAACAGAAAAGGCTTCAACCATCACCATAAGCTATCTTGATGCAGCAAAAACTAGTGAACAATGCATCAACCCTCAACAAAAGACTAAAGGTACTCCCTAGGTAAATCGTGCTCATTTTACTCCAAGGGTTAACATCAATAGAAGCACCAACCAAAAGGTGAACAATACCAAAAGATTTTATGATCACATAAAATTCTTCTTTAATGGACAATGTTTTTCATGCAATAACCTTGGTCATAAGGCTGCTCAATGTTTTTCTTACAAAACTATCATGACTAGAGAAGGAAGAAAAAAAGGAGCGTGAAAGGAATCAAGAAAAGCTCTTATAATAAATTTTCTCCTCTTGAATATGAAATTGAATGTTCATTTTGCAATAACTTTGGTCATGAAGAATCTGAATGCAGGAGAAAATTGTGGCCAG
Organism: Pinus taeda; assembly: GCA_000404065.3. Classification (NCBI taxonomy): domain Eukaryota; kingdom Viridiplantae; phylum Streptophyta; class Pinopsida; order Pinales; family Pinaceae; genus Pinus; species Pinus taeda. The sequence goes on from APFE031241875.1 coordinate 6,638, forward strand.
CAATTCAAAAGGAACAAACATAATCAAATTCCAAGGTATGGAAAAAGAAGGAATTTTAGTCAGAAAGATGTGGCATAGCTCTATTTATAGAAGGACAAGAAAATTAGTGGTACATTGATAGAGGATGCTCTAAACACATGACAGGTGATAAAGATAAACTCCTTTCATACAAAGCTTTAGAAAAGGGAAAGAATGTTTCTTTTGGAAATGACACACCAACTACCGTTAAGGGTAAAGGTTCTATTTATTTAAAAGAAAAGGTCAAAGCATGAAATATTATGTATGTTGATGGTTTAAAGAATAAATTGTTGAGTGTTAGTCAAATGTGCGATCAAGGAAATGAAGTTGTGTTTCGATCAAAATAATGTGTGGTTTGTGAGCTTGACACAGGAAATAACATAATCAAAGGTACAAGAACTCCAAGCAATCTATATATACTAAAAGGAGGTCAAGAACAATGATATCTAAGAAAAACAGAAGAGAACTGGTTATGGCATAGAATATTGGGTAATCTAAGCTTTTCTCAAATAAGAAAAGCATGCAGGCTCAAGGCAGTTCGTGATCTTCTAGATATCATTATCCCAAAAAATACCATCTACAAACCATGTCAATTCGACAAGAAAACTAGAGTTCAATTCAATGCCAAAGAGGGATCAACAAGTAAGCCTATTGAACTCATTCATACTTATTTGTGTGGGCCAACAAGGAAAAAGTCACCTCATGGATAAGAATACTGCATTTTATTCATTGATGGTTTTTCTAGAATGTGCTGGATTGGTTTACTAAAGCATAATGATGAAGCATTTGAAAAGTTTAAAGTCTTCAAAGCTTTAGTTGAAAATGAATTAGATCTAAGAATCAAATGTCTCAGGTTTGATCGGGGAGGAGAATTCATATTAGATGAATTTTTTGAATTTTGTTAACAACATGGAATAAAGAGATAGTTCTCTATTGGCAGAACTCCTCAACAAAATGGCATGGTGGAAAGAATGAATAGAATAGTTCAACAAATGGCTCAAGCTATGCTTGATGAAACTGGAACTCTTGACACCTTATTGGGTGAAGTTGCACATACTACAGTAAATATTCTCAACAAAGCTCATGTTCATGTAAATAGTGATAAAACTCCATATGAAATTTGGTATGGTAAGCCTCTTACTGTAAAACACTTCAGAGTTTTTGGAAGAAAATGTTTCATCAAAAAGTCTGATGAAAAACTTGGTAAGTTTGAACCCAGAACAGAGGAAGGAATATTTCTTGATTATTCATCTAGAAGTAAAGGATACAAATGTTATAATAAGAGACTTCTAAAAATTATTGAATGCATTGATGTTGTTATCGATGAAGCATGCAGAAATTCAGAACAGGTGACATCAGCAAAGGAAGATGATAATGATGAAGACGGTGAATGCTTTCCCATATCAAATAGAAATGATATAGAGGAAGAAACCAATGAAACATCAAAAGAAGATACATCTAACAAGGAAAAGGCTCCATCCAGGTATGTTCAAAAGAATCATCTAGAATCTCAAATTCTAGGAGAAAAAGGGTCTAGAGTATAGACAAGAATAACTCTTGTAGGAGCTTCTAGTTATCTAGCATTATTATCCTCAATAGAACCAAAAAATGTCAATGAATCTAGCAGAGATGAATTTTGGGTTAAGGCCATGGATGAAGAACTTGACCAAATTGAAAATAATGATACTTGGGAATTAGTTCCTAGACCTCATGATAAAAATGTTATACGAACATAATGGATATTCAAGAATAAGTTGAATGAAAATGAAGGGGTTATTAGAAATAAAGCAAGGCTTGTTTGTAAAGGGTATGCTCAACAAGAAGGTATAGATTTTGAAGATTTTTTTTTATCTATTGCTAGAATTGAAGCCATACGAATGTTTCTTGTTCTTTCAAGTTTTTGAAAATTCAAAGTGTATCAAATGGATGTAAAATCTGCATTTCTTAATGGAGATTTAGAAGAAGAATTATATGTTGAACAAACAAAAGGATTCATTTTGGGAAATGACGCAAAGCTTGTATGCAAAATAAAAAAGGCTCTATATGGACTAAAACAAGCTCCAAGGGCATGGTATTATTGTCTTGACAAATATATTCAACAACACGGTTTCAAAAAAGGATCTACAAACAACAATTTATATATAAAAATTGAGAATGATAAACTACTAATTATTGTTGTTTATGTTGATGATATCATCTTTGGAAGTAATGAAGAATATATGAGTCAAAAATTTTCTTTTGTTATGCAGAAATAATTTGAAATGTCTTTACTTGGAGAACTAACTTATTTTCTTGGTCTACAAGTACAACAAACAAAATATAACATCTTTCTTTCAGAAACTAAATATCTCAAGTAGATTCTGAAGAAGTATGGAATGGAAGATTGCAAACCAGTGTGTACTCCAATGGTAACAGGATGTAGTCTTAGTTCTAATGATGAATCTCCTACAGTGAATCAACCAACGTACAGATCTACGATTGGAAGTCTACTTTATCTAATAGGTACTAGACCAAATATCATGCATGTATTAGGAATTGTTGGAAGGTTCCAAGCCAATCCAAAGGAATCACATCTTCAGGTTGTAAAAATAATATTCAAATATCTCCAAGGAACTCAAGGCTTTTGTCTATGATATGCTAAAGATACAGATCTCACTATTCATGCATATACAGATGTGGATATGGCTGGAAATGTTGATGACTGAAAATGCACTAGTAGAGATACATTCTATATGGGATCACGATTAGTATCTTGGTTTAGCAAGAAACAAAGTTCGATGCCTTATTTACATCTGAAGAATAATATGTGGCTGTTGCATCTTGCTGCACACAACTATTCTGGATGATGTAAACATTACAAGATATTCAAATCACATGTTCTCCACCCATCTCCATTCAATGTGATAATACAAGTGCTATTAGTATTTTGAAAAATACATTCATGCACTCTAAGACCAAGCACATACCCATTAAGTACCACTTTCTACAAGAACAAGTGCTTGAACAATAGGTTAAATTGGAGTATGTTCCCTCCAAAGAATAGGTTGTTGATATATTTACCAAACCACTTTCTAGAGAAGCATTTGAATATATCAGAAAAAGGATGGGAGTTGTTTCTGCCTCACTCTGTTGTTAAAACTAGTTTTAGAGGAATATTTCCTATACGTGGGTTTCATGAAGAAGAGTCACATATATACGCAAGTTTATGTAGTAGCGATAGTGTATGTGTTTTTTTGATAGAAAAAACAACGGGCCAGACTCGTCAGACTCAAAATTAGTTTCTAACATGGGTGTTCAGTTTGATATTGATGGTTACAATCTACTAATATGCTTTGTTCATTACTATTTATTTGATTGATGAAGATGCTTTGATGAATGAATTGTTGACAATGCACAGATAGAACAAGTTCAAGGGGAGCATTGGCCTTCAAAAACATTATGCATTGTTAGCATCATGGTTTCTGAATTCAACTATGGTCTCAGATATCCATATCATTTGTTGTAAAGGTCATGTAAACATCGATGGTGTAATAATATGTCTCTTTCTGTCATAGTCTATTATGAATGAGTCCTTTTGGACATATGGTGTAATTTGGTATATCCCCACTTGGTTGGGTGATTGATGTATGTATGAGTCATTGGTGATAAGAAGGTCATACTCACATAGTTGAGTTATAGAGTCATGTTATTCTTCTGAAAAATATTTCTGCAGACTCTGCATGTGCTCAGGGGGAGCATGAACAATACAGTGCATCTCAACATGTACTAAGGGGGAGAATATATTGGTCCGCCCTTTTCCCTTGATGGCAAAGGGGGAAAGTATCTTGGTGTCGCTTGATATATCTAACATGTTCTACAACCTGAAGTAAACAACACCAATATGGTTTCCATTAAGTCCAAAGGGGGAGATTGTTGGCATTATGGTACATGTATTGTCCTTGATGGCGACCCACTCACAGGTTAGTTTAGAATTGATAAATGGAAACTCACATTGTAATAGGTCAATTTAGAGGTAACATGGTAATGATACATAAGAACATGATGATGGGACAAAGGATTTCAGATCAGAATCAAGCAATTGAAGAAAAATGATGTTTTAAGTTGCATTAAGTGGTATACGCTGGTTCACTTGGTCCAAGTAGCGTATACATGCAGGTTCATAGAATAAAAGAAGCATATAGATATGCACACATTTCGCAGGAGGAAAAGCGTGCATGGGATGGAAAATTAATATTAATGAATACCAAGGGTCCATACCATGGTATTAGCCCATAATATTGAACGGATTAACGGTTATTTGATCCCATCTAAGAATACGACAGGTTCTAAGTGTGGTTTTGGTCTGAGGTATTGAAAAAGGTTGTAAGTATATAAGGAGGAGAAGATCAAAGGGATAAGTATGCAAGAAAAAGGGTTTTTCATGAATACTTCTGTCTGATATAAGGGCTATGGTTATGATATAAATATGAAATATAATTTGCACCTTTGGATACAATGTTGGATCAAGATCATGAGACCTGAAATGACTTATCATTGTATGATATGATAATAGATGGACTATATCTAAATGCTAACACATGTTTTATCCTTTTAAATGTTGTGATCTAGGTATGTCTGAAGTCTGGAATAGCTACGAAGTTATAAGTTATTATTTGCAGATCTATACATCAGTTCACCTTGGTGAAGGAAAATATACACACTGATTCGAAACTTCCAAGTAGCGTATGAAGGAGAAAATCTTGTTTTTTAGAGATGATTGATCTATCTGATCAATGCTAATGTTTTACTGTTGTTTTTCAATTATGTCTTCATAATATATGAAAGTAAATTTGATTGTATAAGGAGATTGATTCTGGTTGATTGATTGATTAAGTGACAAGGGTGATCTTTGTTGTTATCTATTTAGAACTCTATAAATTGACAATGGATCTTCATAATGTCATTGATTGGTACAGTTTTTGGTTAAGAGGTTTTATGATTCAGTATATTTAGAGGTATATGCAAGTTGGGTTAAATGAAGTAGCGTATACATGCAGGTTGGCTTCATTGAGGTTGCAGTTGGTTCTGGTTGTTGAGGCAGTGTTTTAGGTTGAGCTCTGTGTTCTGGTGACAATGATCTCATTGTTCAGATTGACTGATTATTGATGTAGTTGTATTTGATGGTTGTATTGTAGTGGTGATTGATTTTGAGCTTCAATGTTACTAATGGGTCCAGTATGTAAATTTGATGAACATGGCCTACATATGGTGTTGTTGTGTACTAGCAGTATCCAATCTAAAAATTTATGAAACGTGGTCCCTGGAGGAAGAGTGAAGGTAGTATCCTTCTGTAGGTAGGCACCTTTGTAATGGTAAACATATCAGCTAGTACAAGAGCTAGGGGGTTGGAGATCCCTTTTAGTAGAAGTTGGAAAACGAGTGAAGGTCATAGCCTTCAGCAGGTAGATGCCTGTGTACTGGAAAAGTCTGCACTACTAAAAAACTTGTAAAATATTTTAATTATAAGAATATTGAAGGCTGAGATGACAACAACGTTGGTTTTTTTCCCCACATTGGGTTTCCACCTGAAAATGTCTGGTGTTCATGTCTGCTACTTATGTGCGTTCATTTATTCTAGTCTTAGTGCATTTGTTTACTGCTTAGTAAATGCATCACACTCTTATTTAAGACAATGAATTCGTTGTTTATCAAAGTTTATTATACATACGTTGGTTCGTTCTTTAAGATGTAGACATACGCTGGTTGGTTTCCTAAGTGTTGAATTAATGTAATTATTAAGGTTTTGAGTGATTTTAATGAGAAAACTAGAATAGGGATTTAGTTAATATTGTGAGGCATATTTGTAAATGTTCTCGAATGTTGGAGAACATGAGAGATTTAGGATAGTTGAGAGATTTGAGAATTAATTGTAAATCTTAGATTAGGAGTTGGTTTCATGATTTTGTGGATTAGAAAGGATCCTTAGAGATAAGGAAGAGATTTTAGGATTTTTGTTGAGAAGGTTATGGATCTAATTCCTGGTTTAGATCCATAACCTTCTCAACAAAATCCTAAAATCTCTTCCTTATCTCTAAGGATCCTTTCTAATCCACAAAATCATGAAACCAACTCCTAATCTAAGATTTACAATTAATTCTCAAATCTCTCAACTATCCTAAATCTCTCATGTTCTCCAACATTCGAGAACATTTACAAATATGCCTCACAATATTAACTAAATCCCTATTCTAGTTTTCTCATTAAAATCACTCAAAACCTTAATAATTACATTAATTCAACACTTAGGAAACCAACCAGCGTATGTCTACATCTTAAAGAACGAACCAACGTATGTATAATAAACTTTGATAAACAACGAATTCATTGTCTTAAATAAGAGTGTGATGCATTTACTAAGCAGTAAACAAATGCACTAAGACTAGAATAAATGAACGCACATAAGTAGCAGACATGAACACCAGACATTTTCAGGTGGAAACCCAATGTGGGGAAAAAAACCAACGTTGTTGTCATCTCAGCCTTCAATATTCTTATAATTAAAATATTTTACAAGTTTTTTAGTAGTGCAGACTTTTCCAGTACACAGGCATCTACCTGCTGAAGGCTATGACCTTCACTCGTTTTCCAACTTCTACTAAAAGGGATCTCCAACCCCCTAGCTCTTGTACTAGCTGATATGTTTACCATTACAAAGGTGCCTACCTACAGAAGGATACTACCTTCACTCTTCCTCCAGGGACCACGTTTCATAAATTTTTAGATTGGATACTGCTAGTACACAACAACACCATATGTAGGCCATGTTCATCAAATTTACATACTGGACCCATTAGTAACATTGAAGCTCAAAATCAATCACCACTACAATACAACCATCAAATACAACTACATCAATAATCAGTCAATCTGAACAATGAGATCATTGTCACCAGAACACAGAGCTCAACCTAAAACACTGCCTCAACAACCAGAACCAACTGCAACCTCAATGAAGCCAACCTGCATGTATACGCTACTTCATTTAACCCAACTTGCATATACCTCTAAAGATACTGAATCATAAAACCTCTTAACCAAAAACTGTACCAATCAATGACATTATGAAGATCCATTGTCAATTTATAGAGTTCTAAATAGATAACAACAAAGATCACCCTTGTCACTTAATCAATCAATCAACCAGAATCAATCTCCTTATACAATCAAATTTACTTTCATATATTATGAAGACATAATTGAAAAACAACAGTAAAACATTAGCATTGATCAGATAGATCAATCATCTCTAAAAAACAAGATTTTCTCCTTCATACGCTACTTGGAAGTTTCGAATCAGTGTGTATATTTTCCTTCACCAAGGTGAACTGATGTATAGATCTGCAAATAATAACTTATAACTTCGTAGCTATTCCAGACTTCAGACATACCTAGATCACAACATTTAAAAGGATAAAACATGTGTTAGCATTTAGATATAGTCCATCTATTATCATATCATACAATGATAAGTCATTTCAGGTCTCATGATCTTGATCCAACATTGTATCCAAAGGTGCAAATTATATTTCATATTTATATCATAACCATAGCCCTTATATCAGACAGAAGTATTCATGAAAAACCCTTTTTCTTGCATACTTATCCCTTTGATCTTCTCCTCCTTATATACTTACAACCTTTTTCAATACCTCAGACCAAAACCACACTTAGAACCTGTCGTATTCTTAGATGGGATCAAATAACCGTTAATCCGTTCAATATTATGGGCTAATACCATGGTATGGACCCTTGGTATTCATTAATATTAATTTTCCATCCCATGCACGCTTTTCCTCCTGCGAAATGTGTGCATATCTATATGCTTCTTTTATTCTATGAACCTGCATGTATACGCTACTTGGACCAAGTGAACCAGCGTATACCACTTAATGCAACTTAAAACATCATTTTTCTTCAATTGCTTGATTCTGATCTGAAATCCTTTGTCCCATCATCATGTTCTTATGTATCATTACCATGTTACCTCTAAATTGACCTATTACAATGTGAGTTTCCATTTATCAATTCTAAACTAACCTGTGAGTGGGTCGCCATCAAGGACAATACATGTACCATAATGCCAACAATCTCCCCCTTTGGACTTAATGGAAACCATATTGGTGTTGTTTACTTCAGGTTGTAGAACATGTTAGATATATCAAGCGACACCAAGATACTTTCCCCCTTTGCCATCAAGGGAAAAGGGCGGACCAATATATTCTCCCCCTTAGTACATGTTGAGATGCACTGTATTGTTCATGCTCCCCCTGAGCACATGCAGAGTCTGCAGAAATATTTTTCAGAAGAATAACATGACTCTATAACTCAACTATGTGAGTATGACCTTCTTATCACCAATGACTCATACATACATCAATCACCCAACCAAGTGGGGATATACCAAATTACACCATATGTCCAAAAGGACTCATTCATAATAGACTATGACAGAAAGAGACATATTATTACACCATCGATGTTTACATGACCTTTACAACAAATGATATGGATATCTGAGACCATAGTTGAATTCAGAAACCATGATGCTAACAATGCATAATGTTTTTGAAGGCCAATGCTCCCCTTGAACTTGTTCTATCTGTGCATTGTCAACAATTCATTCATCAAAGCATCTTCATCAATCAAATAAATAGTAATGAACAAAGCATATTAGTAGATTGTAACCATCAATATCAAACTGAACACCCATGTTAGAAACTAATTTTGAGTCTGACGAGTCTGGCCCGTTGTTTTTTCTATCAAAAAAACACATACACTATCGCTACTACAT
>APFE031241877.1:18243-79965 GCA_000404065.3 Pinus taeda
AACGGATTGCGATTGGAGTATGCCCTTGAGGGCAGCTCGAACTATATTGCATGGAAGGACAGGATGGAGGCGGTGTTAGATGATAATGGGTTGAAGGAGTTCATAGATGCAGATGTCCCTAAACCTATTGATGCTGCTCAAGTCGGGAATTGGCAAAAGAAGACAACAAAGTGTCGAAGGATTCTGTTGGAGGATGTGAGGGATCACATTGTGTCCAGCCTCCAAGGAAAGGCTTCTCCATACTTGATGTGGAAAGCGTTGATAGATCTATTCCAAAGCAAGACCGACCAGAGGAAGTTGGCGCTCAAGGATAAACTCAGAAACATCAAGTGTGAGAAAGGTGACAGTATGCCCAAGTATCTCACGAAGTTCACCCAATGTCGGGATGAGCTGGGAAGTGTGGGGGTTACTGTCGATGATGAGGACTTGGTGAGGTTGGCTCTCATTGGTATTCTGAAGAGTTGGCATTCCTATCAGGACTCTGTCAATGGTCAGGAGAAATTGCCAGGATGGGAGAGACTTTGGTTGGATCTTGTGCAAGAGGAGATAAGGCGGAATACCAAGGACGGATCTTGATCAAAGGCATCTGATGAAGAAAATTGCGCTTTGGCTGCCAAAGCAAAGAAGGGGAAGAACAAGAAAGCTTCTCATTCCGGTGCGAAAGGCAAGAAGCACGACATGTCCAAGGTGAAGTGCTTTCACTGTCACCAGCACGGACACTATGCCACAAATTTTCCACAGAAGAAGAAAAATAAGCAAGCTGCTGGATCTGCAGCGGGAGAGGCCTTAGCCTCGCAGTTTGAGCTGGATTTTTCACTGATCGCATGCTTGGTATCAAGTGTGATGGGATCGGTATGGTTCTTGGATGGTGGTGCATCTTTTCACATGACAGGAGATCGAGATTTGTTTTCTGATCTAGATGAGAAAGATCTTGGAGTGCACATCGAGATGGGCGATGGTGGTAGATACAGTGCAACCGATATTGGTACCATTTCCTTTGAGAGGGAGTCTGGTAAACCCTTCGTATTGAAGGAAGTGATGCATGTTCCATGATTGAAGAAGAATCTTATCTCTGTGACGATGTTAGAAGATAAGGGATATGATGTTGTTTTCAGCGAGGGAAAGGATTTCCTGTGCAGTAAGACAACTGGAGAAACCTAGAAGATAGGGGTTCGAGTCAAGAACCTTTATCAGTTGCATGTAGATGGCTGCTCAGCAATGGCATGCAAGGTAGGAGGACTGGTGAGCCGGGATGATGGCGAGCTGTGGCACCGGAGATTGGGCCACCTTCACCATGGAGCCTTGAAGATACTGTAGCAAATTTCTACTGGGCTTCCTAAAGGCACTCTTGTGCAGTCAGATCAGTGCAAGGGGTGTACCTTGGGAAAGTTTGTGAAAGCCACCTTTCACGAGAAGGATAGTCACGCCATGGCGATCCTTGGGAGAATTCACACAAACGTGTGTGGACCTTTCTCAGTAGCTTCAACAGCAAAGCACATGTACTATGCGATCTTTGTTGATGATTTCTCCCAAAAGTGTTGGATCTTCTTCATGCAGAAGAAGAGCGAGACATACTCAAAGTTCTGTGAGTTCAAAACACTGGTCGAGAAGGAATCGGGGAAGAAGGTGAAGGCTCTTAGGAGCGACAATGGTGGTGAATTCATCTCTGGCGAGTTCAAGGACTTCTACAATGCAGAAGGGATTCGAAGAGAGCTCATAGCTCCCCATAACCCACAGCAGAACGGGGTTGTTGAGTGGAAGAACATAACGATCGTGGGTGTTGCACGGGCGATGTTGCATGATCAGGGCCTACCCCTTCACTTGTGGGCGGAGGCATGCAATACTGCAGTATATGTGCAGAATCGTTATCCTCACAGGATACTTGGCGTGAGTACACCCGAGGAGGCTTATTCTGGTAAGAGGCCTAATATTTCCCATTTAAGGATTTTTGGTTCTCTTGTTTACATGCATGTGACGAAGAATACCAGGACGAAGCTGGAGCCGACCGCAGAGGTTGGGATATTTGTGGGGTACACTGATACGCCCCACAACTATCGTGTGTATTTGCCAGAGAGTCGCAAGACTGTTGTGCGACAGGATATAAAATTTCAGGAGGAGAAAGAAATGAAGTGTTCGCTTGAGAGGGAGCCACACTTGCATGCAGATGAGGACCTATTAGTTCCTAAGGATGAGCTTCAGGACGTGGATCAACCATAAGATGAAGTTCATGGAGTGGAAGAGACCACCCATGCAGCGCCAACCATCAGAGGGCGAAAGCACACTACAGAAGCTGAGCGACTGGCTCGAGATGCAGAGAAGGTTGTAGGACCACCTACAGTAGAGTGCAGACAGAGACAGTCACCTAATCAGTACACTATATACATGGCTCTTGTGAGAAAATGTGTCGTGACTGAGCCATCTTCTTTCCAGGAAGCTGTGGAGGATCCCGCATGGGTAGATGCCATGGTGAAAGAGTATGATTCAATTGTCAGAAACAGTGCATGGGAGATTGTCCCAAGATCGGAGGGGAAATTAGTGGTGGGTTCGAGATGGATCTACAAAGTGATGCATATGGGGTGGCACATCCATCAGATGGATGTGAAGACTGCGTTCCTTCCTGGAGGTTGGAGGAAGGAGGATACTACTTCAGCGAAGGTAGTGGATGCCACTGTTCATCGACAGTTGGTGGAGTCGCATGTGTGCAGGCTCAACAGAGGCACATCGGGATATGGATCTTGGTACAGACAGGAGGATGAGGTGAAGCTATGTGGCTTCACGGATGCAGATTGGGTAGGGAGCCCAACGGATGCAGATGTCGACATCAGGTACCATCATATTAGAGATTGTGTGCAGTGGAGAATCATGTTACTTTCATATATTCCCACAGAGGATCAGGATGTTGATATCTTGATGAAGGCGCTCACCAGGAGAAAATTCAAATACCATAGAGACAGGATAGGGGTAGCAGATAATCCATATCTTGTTGAGAGTGAGTTTTGAAAATGCAACAAGATGATGGATCTTAGTGAAAAGAAGTCGCCTTCACTAAGTGGGCCCGCAGGCTATTTTGGCGCAAAGTCTATTTTTAGACATATGGATCATGGTCTATGAGTTGCAGGATGCTATTTGTGGATGATTGGTCATGTTGGTAAAAATAGATGGACCTCTATTTTTAGACATATGGGCGGAGTCTATTTTTAGACTGCCAGGCTAAAAATAGAACAGTCTAATATTATTAGCTCTTACTAATATTTGGACTATAAACATTATCTTATTCTCTTGGAGCACTTCAGTTCGAGCTACAGATGTGGCACATGCAACTGCCAGAAGGAAATACACTTTTCTTATGGGTTACTTGAGCTATTGCATGAAGGTCTTCAGTTAGAACTTCAGTGATTGAGTTCTATGGAGTTGAATGAGGAGTTGATGGAGTTGTCTTTAGTTTGACTTAGTTGAACTAGTTGTATTTAGTCTAACTAAAAAATACACTAGTGATGAGTGATGTGAATTAGTTATTAATTAATTCACTAATTATTAACTCATGAATCAACTGAGGAATACATCAGTTAACTCAGTGCATGGACAGTTCAGTGGAGACAAGTGTTAGAGATGAGTGAAAGGGCAAGACAACTGTCAGTTGTGACTATATTTGTGCATGTGATTTGCACAATCAATGGATTGAGTATTTCCAATGAGGATTGTGTGGTATAACCAAAGGGAATAAAAATTTGGATCGCACATTTGGTGTTATTCTCAACAGGTATTGCGCAGTGGAGGCAAGCAAGCAGCGGAGGAGATTTGAGCCAGTGATTGATTCAGATCTGAGCTAGTTTGTGTGTAACAGGGGGAGATAGTACTGAGTACTTGCGAGGAGTATTGTACTATGTATTGTTACATGTTCTAAATCAATATAATATACAGATAGTGAGGGTTTCAGTGTATGCTTCCCACGTACATACTGTGTTGAATATGTGTGATTGATGCTTCATGTGCGCATGCGATTGTTTCTTAATACTGAAAAATTGATGATCAACGTAGAGGAGGTTATGTATTATGCATGATTCCACAAATAGTGTATAATCAGGATAATCTCTATGAATAAGTGTCGTATTATTCAAAATTTCTACATAGTATTTCAAGTGTCGAAAGCAGTTTTCAATTCAAAATCGCAAAGTGTCGTCCTTGTCTTCCTTTCGTCTTTTGAAGAGAAAATTGTTAGTACTGCCACTTTGAAAGAAAAGATAATTCAGATTTGTACTTAGCATTCTTTTTTTCATTCACACATTAAGAAAGTGGAAAACAAATACATGCATGTGCATTTGCATTTAGGCTGCTTGTTGATTTTGATTTAGGAAAGTGCATCTAGTGTGTGCTCTCTGCTCTATGTTGAAATAATTTCGCTTCTTTTTCCTTAGTAGCTAGGATTTTCATTGCAAAAAGAAGAGTAAACGATTGTTTATCATTTTAGATTGCATATTTAGGAATTTTATATCTACATCACGCGGTGAACCTTAAAGGAAAACTTCTTAAGAAAGATTAAATGTAAAATAAATTCAATGAACATAAAAACACTTTGGAACCTAACACACAACATTTATAAGTCTAGGCTAGAGACATATTCTGATGTCATAAAGCCTGGTAACTATCGCTTTCATCATAGGTTGGGTGATTCCTCCTCTTTGAGACGACAAGTGCCAGTACGGACTTGTGCTCACACGTATCGTCGAGTATATATTGGGAGACCACATTAGGCTATATCCTTTATCCTTAGGAAGCCGTGTTTGCCGCCCTATCGATCGTAATGCACTGAACACAACATTCGGGAAGATTGACTGTCGTACCGTAAAAAGTATTCTGCAGTTTTGCGATTGGTTTGGTAATCCCTCTGTCTAGATTTCCAGAGTAGTCACTTTCGTTCCTTTTCAGACTCCTTAACATAAAAGGTCCATTTGAGCACTTGTCACTTCAGGCTCATTAAAATTTGAAGGTGACTAGAGTCATCTTTAGCTTTTTCTCGACTCTTAAAAATTGAAAAAGAAAGTTGTGTCAAAGCGTCATAAAATTTATTTTAATTGGAATAACATCATTGTTCACTCGTTGATCTTAGGTTGAGAAAATGGAGTCCACCAACTAAGGATTTCCCCTTGGGGGGAATCCTAGTCCTTTCTCCTCTTGGGGAGATGTTGGTGCACCTCATTTGGCCACATTGTCCCTTCCAGGACTGACAATTGGCTTGCCAGTATGGCTTTTCTCGACCTCTATTGTTCAAAGCACCGTGATTCCTGAGCAATCAAATCAGCAACCAGATGATACTAGAGTTACCCCCCAACCTTCTACTTCGTTTGTTTCTCCCTCTCCTTCTTCCTCTTTGCTTGGTGAAGTTGGTAAAGCTAAGGACCAAGTAACTGAGGAGAAGAAGAAAGGGAAGGAGAAGAAGAAGAAGGAGCCAACGGCGAAACGGGGCAACTGAGCATCGTCTAGCGAATATCCACACACTGCATCGTCCAAACCTAAATCTCCATGTGTCATTTGCAAGGGAGACCACTATCATCGAGATTGTCCTTGCATCCCACAAATCTTAAGGGACTGGTCTCCCCGCTTGCACAATCCGGTGTCCTCAACCTCTGACGATCATGTTGAAAGTGCACCGTCAACTAGTGAAAATGAAGTCACTAGACAAAAAGGAAGATCTAAAATTCCTTGTAGACTGTGTGAAGGCAATCATGCCATCACTGTTGTCCCTTCCTAGATGAAGCTAAAAGAGTCTTGGATAACCATCCTGCGTCACCGCTATGACTTCCTCCTGGATACAAGAAACTCTTGCCAAGTCCATCACTAGTTGAAAATCTGACTGAAACACCTTTGTGGTCAGTCGAAGCATCTATCATTGAAGATAAACCCTATGAGTCCACACCGGACCAAAGTCAACAGGTTGAGATGGTAGTCGACCCAGTCTTGTCTTAAGAAGGTCTACCTTCAGATGATATAGTCACCAAGGAGAATGAGAATGACACCGTTCAAATTCTCTTCGTAAACACAGACTCCGATGAACATGGGGGCAATCTACCCGTTCCTTTACCGCAAGAAGGAAGTTCGTCAGAGATGTATCCGGCTGTGTATTCAGTCCCACCTCCAAGCAACCTAGTCGTTTCCTTCGACTGGAATCTACTAAGAAGACCCCGTCTACCATCTAATGTACCATTCTGAATCATAATACAAGCTTACATAATGGTCATGGTCGGTACTATCATAGATGAAGGGGCTTCTGTGAGTATCCTTTCCTCAACTAGTTGGAAAGCGCTTGGTTCGCCATCGCTTCTGCCTGAGATGCAAAATCTGACACGCTTCGACAAAGGAACCAGTCGACTGCGAGAGATCCTTCCAAATTTGCCTATAACTTTGAGAAGGAAAACCGTTTATCTAAACGTAATGGTAGTCCAAGGACCTCTAGATTACAATCTACTCCTTGGGCGTGACTACATTTATAGCATGGGAGCTATTGTTTCCTCACTCTTTCGAGTGATGTGATATCCGCATGAAGGTAGAGTGGTCCAGCTCGTAGACCAGCTTTCATTCCCCGGTTCACACATAGCTAATAGTCAAGTACCATCCCTAACTGGTCTTTTTGCGCAAGGAATGTCTCATTAATCTCCAGTCCGTCCACCTGATGAGCGCGAGTGATTCAGTGATTGTGACTGAAACCCAAGAGGCATGCGCCTTGGTTTGCTTCGAGAGGAAAACCCTAGTTATAAGGTAGGTTTCCACGTAGGAATATGACTAGTTTGACACACCCGTCCGTTTAGGAAAATGGGATTAGACTGGAATAAGATTCCTCCGTTAGAAGGTATGTCTTTCCCGACAGAGCAAGTGTTTTGTCTACAAATTGAAGGGTAACCTGGAAACTCTTCTTCGCTATACCTGGGGGCATGCAAACCTTTTTGCATGCAAGTGAAAAGCGACCATTTATTTTCTTAGTTTGTAGGTTCTTAACCCTTTAAACTCGTAGGATTGGTCATTCCTAGCTTGCATAATGAAAGGATCCGGAGCAAAGTTTCGAATGGGGCAAGATCCCTAAAAAAATGAACCTATCGATGAGACATCCTTATTATATGACTAGCACGAGTAGTTTTACGTAAAGTTCGAGCTCGTTAAAAAATAAACCTAGCAATGAGCATATGTTCCACCAGAGTTTAAGCTCATTAAAAAATGAACCCACCTCCAGTAAATAACCATTACGATCGCATTAGTATCAACTTTTGAGCCTTGGTCGTGTTCTTACCATCACCTCCACTCTTTTGTAGCCGATCATACGCCTCCATTTGATTGTTTACCCCTTTTGAGGAACAGTTGCGACGAGTGATCCTATTAGCCACCTTCTTTGCACTATTGTGATTGAAAAGTTCCAAATCTTACCTGGAACCAGCTGCTATCCGAAAACATTGCTCATTCCTCAAAAACGAGTCTCCTTTAAGCTCTTTTCATCTGACTTGTAAAATATGAAAAGATTGCGAGCAATTGGCCTCTCCGGCTCGTTAAAGCGATCAGAAGTGCTATCCCTCATCTAGATTTTAATCTTTTTGGACCTGATGGATCATTACACAAAACGATCGAGCACTTGTCTTGTTCGGCTCGTTAAAACTATCGAAAAGTCATCCCTTTCATATTATTTTACACTTTTTCAGACTTAAGGGATTACATTACGAAAAAGGAATGCTGGAGTTTGCTTTCCATCTCTTTTTAGACTCTCTAAAATTGAAAAGAACCGAGTTATCATTGTTGTTAAACTCATTAAAACAATAGCAACAAACTTGTCCATGCAGACAAGAGCGAGTTTCACTGTCGCTAGGCTTGTTAAAACATAGCGACGGGTTTGCCCGAAGGGCAAATTATAGAACAAGCATATGTTATCCTCCTCAAGCTTGACAAAAATAAAGAGGTACTAGTTAGAAATGATTGGGTAAAAATTGGGAAGAAAACTTGAAGAAACTTTATTCGTAGCAAGTCACTCTTAAACATGACACTTTCACTCCATCACCATGATTGAGTCGGGTTGCATTATTTTGTTCACCGGTCATATTACCATTGGTCCACCCTACCATCCATTTTTTGGGTTAACGCTACCAATCCATTTTAGTGTCTCCGATATGTTCAAGAAAAGTCGCTCAGAGAATTCACCGACCCAGCTTGTGTCTCATTCGTTGCAATACCTTCACGCTTCATTCTTTCATGGCCACCACCTTGAACCCTATATCATCATATCGTTTTCACATCCACGAAATCATTTGCTCCGTTTCGTGTCGTAGATGTGGGATTCATTAAGGCCCTCCTATGACGGGTCACTTCTTCTCGACATCAGCTCATTATCCAAGAAGTCGACTTAGGAACAACCCTTTCAGTACTTTGAAGCTTGCATGCCTCAATGGCAAGTTTCTCACTTCCGACGACAGGTTTACATTAATGGCCTTCAGCCAAAAGATTTTGCGTGGTGTTCGACATCAACTCATGTATTCACACCACGTGAATTGTACTGCAGTACCTTGAGGGTCATTATCATTATCGGTGATTCCTCTCGCAACTGTTAACAACTTACATCATTGGCTGGTAATCAGGCGATGTCTTTCCATGTTCTACGCCAGAACATCTTTTCACATGGATCGACTTGCACTTCGGGCGAAGATTGAACGAGTTTGAAGACCCCAGATCTAGTTTCATCCATTCGAGCTATGATATATTTAGGAAAATAAAGACATCAAATGTACATCATAGCTGCACAGATAATCATCCAAGCCAAAGGGTGATGGCTCTACCAATATCATCAGTTTTCCATACAGAAGATTGTCTGTCCTATGTACATGAAAATGAATTTATAAAGCTGAGCATGGGAATGCCCACCTCAGGTAGATCATGAAAATATTATGAAGATAATGTCTTGTATCGTATCTTATTACAGGTCACCTTCCAATTCGAAAAGCCTCAGATCCTCATGATAAAGCATTTCACCCGACATCAGAAGATTTACGACCTCATGCTTTAGGGGGCATCTGTTATAGACATATTTGGGCACTGCAACCCCAATCGCATATGTCCATAAACCAAGGGCTTCTAAGTCCCTAAAAGTGTTGTTTCATACCCTAAAGGAGCAAGGTCAGCTGATTACGTCATTTCCCAGAAGTTCTCCCTGAAAAACTACTTAGAACTAGTCAAAACTGGACCATCTCACTTGCTCCATGGTCAGGGTGTGATGCATCTCACCTAATGCACAAGGGGGGTGCGATGCATACTGAAAATCCCTTCTATAGGGTGCAATGGGCGAGAGTAGACAAATGGCAGAGACAGTTTGCAAGGTGGATGATCATGGAATCTTCCATAAACTTCTCATGTGACACTTGCCTCTCTAAATTCGCCTGGGGATGAGTAAAAGATCATGAAATCTCCAAGTGGAACCAAGAACTATCAGAGAATTGACACTAATCAAAAACCCAGAAGCTGACCCACCCACCTGCAAACATCTATATATGTATCCCTCATCCTAGAGATCAAGAGGCTGGAATCTTGTATTTTGCAAGGAAGTGTTGTTGGTTTCTCTGTGAAAACATTGTTGGGTGATCTAAGCTTTTCATGAGGTGAAGAGGGCTTTCATGCTGGGAGGATGGCGCTGGGTCAGACCAATGTGTTGTAATCCTCTCTTCTACTACTTCTATCAATAAAGCTATTTGAGTTTTCCTCCATATGTTTGTGTATCTCTGAATCTTGTCTTTATATATGCATTTGTATGGTTGATATATATCTGATCCTATATTGTTTATGGTTATAGATCTCTATGCTTTGATGGTATCATGCTACTTTGACTCCACAGGTGTTCTTTAAATCGGGACAAGTGAGGAAAGAGTGGTGAATTTTTGTCAAAGGGGAAAGGAAACAAGCAAGGAGCCAAGCGGAAGACTGAGGTTGGTACTCTCTGCTTCTTTCTCATCTATCTCTCATAAAGGAAAACGCAAGTGATTTTAGTTTGTTTGTTGCTAAGATAGCTACATGTCTTAATGGGACTAGCAGCTCTAAATGGACACTAGTTTTCTCGATAACAAAGGAACAAAAGTGACTACTCTGGAAATCTAAACAGAGGGATTACCAAACCAATCAAAAAACTGCAGAATACTTTTTACGGTACGGCAGTCAATCTTCCCGAATGTTGTGTTCAGTGCATTGCGATCGATAGGGCGGCAGACACGGCTTCTTAAGGATAAAGGATATAGCCTAATGTGGTCTCCCAATATATACTCGACGTACGTGGGAGCACAAGTCAGTATTGGCACTTGTCGTCTCAAAGAGGAGGAATCACCCAACCTACGATGAAAGTGATAGTTACCAGGCTTTACGACACTGGAATACGTCTCTAGCCTAGACTTCTAAACATTGTGCGTTAAGTTCCAAAGCGTTTTTATGTTCATTGAATTTATTTTACAGTTGATCTTTCTTAAGAAGTTTTCCTTTAAGGTTCACCGCGTGATGTAGATATAAAATTCCTAAATATGAAATCTAAGATGATAAACAGTCATTTACTCTTCTTTTTGCAATGAAAATCCTAGCTACTAAGGAAAGAGAAGCGAAATTCTTTCAACATAGAGCAGAGAGCACACACTAGATGCACTTTCCTAAATCAAAATTAGCAAGCAGTCTAAATGCAAATGCACATGCATGTAGTTGTTTTCTGCTTTCTTATTGTGTGAATGACAAAAATAATGCTAAGTACAAATCTGAATTATCTTTTCTTTCAAAGTGACAGGACCAACAATTTTCTCTTCAAAAGATGAAAGGAAGACAAGGACGACACTTTTCAATTTTGAATTGAAAACTGCTTTTGACACTTGAAATATTATTAATTCAAATCAAATAAAAGAGTAACGGTGTAATCTACCATCAAGAGGAGTAGGATTCTTTTCTTTCACTGAAAATGACAGTTGCGACACTTTCAAATCAAGAGACGACAGTTCAATTAAGCTACTGTTTGTAAAGGAGAACTGTAAATGGTGAAAAATACATAAAAACATTCACAATTCTTTGTACAATGGAGGTTGAATAATAAGGAAGGGAGTTTCAACAGTGGTATACTGATCACAGACAACAAAACTCCTGAATAAAACTGAAGAGAATGAAGAAAAACCAAAATCTGGAGGCAGAAACAGTCTTATCTGATCATCGCACCTGTAACGCAGGGAAACAGGGATGCATCTCACCTACTACACACGGGAGGTGCAATGCATCTAGACTGTCAAAAGGAGACAGTGCAATGGTCCAGGGATGAGACTTTAACTTGGTTTTTGTCACAGTTTGCAGCTTAGTTCAGGGAATGATAGTCAGTAAATACAAAGTGTAGGGGCTGATCTAATGAGGTTACTTGAGCCACCACCAGGGCAATTAGGATGTTTGAAAATCAATTGTTCAGTTTATAAACAAAACCCGGAGATGGACTGAAGCAGCATTGACCTACTTTGCACTTGCATAGCAAATGCAGTTCGAAGGTTAGTTGGCTTAACTTCAGGCTTTGTCTATAGTTTATAAAGCAAACAAATATAAACAAGCAAACAAGCTATTCGCTCCCCAGTGCAGTCGCCATTTTGTTATCGAGAAAACTAGTGTCCATTCAGAGCTGCTAGTCCCACTAATACGAGTAGCTATCTTAGAAACAAACAAACTAAAGTCACTTGCGTTTTCCTTTATGAGAGATAGATGAGAAAGAAGCATAGAGTACCAAACTCAGTCATCCACTTGGCTCCTTGCTTGTTTCCTTTCCCCTTTGACAGAAATTCACCACTCTTTCCTCACTTGTCCCGCTTCAAAGAACACCTGTGGAGTCAAAGCAGCATGATACCATCAAAGCATAGAGATCTATAGCCATAAACAATATAGGATCAGATATATATTAACCATACAAATGCATATATTAAGACAAGATTCAGAGATACACAAACATATGGAGGAAAACTCAAATAGCTTTATTGATAGAAGTAGTAGAAGAGAGGATTACAACCCATTGGTCTGACCCAATGCCATCCTCCCAGCATGAAAGCCCTCTTCACCTCATGAAAAGCTTAGATCACCCAACAATGTTGCACAGAGAAACCAACAACACTTCCTTACAAAATACAAGATTCCAGCCTCTGGATCTCTAGGATGAGGGATCCATATATAGATGTTTGCAGGTGGTTGAGTCAGCTTCTGGGATTTTGATTAGTGCCTCTCTCTGATAGTTCTTGGTTCACTTGGAGATTTCATGATATCTTACTCATCCCTGGGCGAATTCAGAGAGGCAAGTGTCAAATGGGCAGTTTCTAGAAGATTCTCTGGGTTTCCACCTAGCCAACTGCCTCTGCCATTTGTCTACTCTCGCTCATCGCACCCCAAAGAAGGGCTTTCAAGTATGAATCACACTTTCTACATGTGGCAGGTGAGATGCATCGCACCCTTAGCACTGAGCAGTCTGTATGGTCCAGTTTTGAGTAGTTTTGAGTAGTTTTTCAGGGAGAAATTATGGGAGGTGATGTAATCAGCTGACCTTGCTCCTTTAGGGTATGAAACAACACTTTTAGGGACTTAGAAGCCCTTGGTTTATGGAAATATGTGATTGCGGTTGCAATGCCCAAATATGTCTATAACAAGAGGGTGGATCTTAAAGCAATATTGCAAACATTCATGGAATAACTTACCATCCCAATGAACCATTGAAATCAAACTGACCTGCTTCAAGACAATAGGCTTGGTTAGCGTGAGAGTCTACTTATTTGTTTTGACTTCACAAGATGTGGAAGAATGCTTTGTGAGAGAAGGAATCAAGGATGCTTTTGATTTTTCTAAGGAGAACAAAGATGTGGTTATTCTTTGGAAGAGAGCCCAATTGCAGACATTGAATTGTGATGAGGGAGTTCCCAACGATTGCAAGTGAAGAGATATCCTGATTGTTGACTAGTTGTAGCCCAAGGTGAAGCCAAAACATTTCCGTAAGGATATTCAAATTTTGACCAAGTCCCATGCATACTTTACTTCCTAAGTTCCATCTAGATTTAAGAGAATACATCCCCTTTCACCACCCCTTAATTTTCTTATAAATTGATATTTAAATAATTCTTTAGTTGTAGAATATATCAAACACTATACCAAAAATAAAAGCAACTTAATGGTAAATAGTAAAACAATGTTATAATAATAATCGAATTTAAACGTAGTTTAATCACGTTGTATAACATTTAAATCTAAAACTTAGTTAGCTGAAGACTTTCTATTTTAACTTAAGGTACATGTTGAGTTTTTTTAGTTGACCACCTCAATTGATTCTCAAGGGAATATGCTCAACATATGGTTAGTTTAAATGTTTATCAACAACTCTAGTGTGTCAGAGAGTTTGTTAGGTTGCATTGACTTTTAATAAGTTTAAAAAACTTGATATGCGAAAGGCCACTAATTTTTTGAGGATTTTCAAAACATATCTAGGTTGTAAAAGATAGAAACTCTTCAACACTTCTATTTTTTTTTTTACAAAATCGGGTGCTGTATTAAATTCTGAAAAAAAGGCGGAAACTTGAATTCCTGAGATACATGTAGAGTCGAGGTGGCTCAGGATCAAAGGAGTTACAGAGAGAAATGTTCTCCTTAGTCCTGCTTATTCCGGCTTTGAGAGAGACTAAACTGAGATAAACTCTGACAAATTGAAACAATAAAAACTTACATTTGCAAAACATCTAAATTATGTTAATCAAAGCGGGGAGGCATTCGACATTACGTGCCGCTGATTACTGAATGGGGCGACAGGGGTCAGCAACTGAGCTCGCATAGAGGATGAGATAATTGACGCGTCCCGATCACATTGAGGCCTAAAACCTACTCGAAGTTGAGACAAGAAGGAACGATCTTGGTCAGGATGAGTAGATTTAGTCAGAAGGGGTAGGTTAATAATTTTATCGGATCTAAGCCATATTCCAGCGCTGTTAATGATCCAGTTGCAAGCCTGGAAAATCTGAAACCATTTCCACTTGATAGAGCTGTCTGAATTGATGTTGAGTGGACTGAATCGAATCATGGCAAAGGCTATAGAGACTCTTCGGCATTGCATAGTAGACTACCCATTGTCCTGTCGCAAGCCTTGTTGGCGTGCCTGTCTGCTTGCTTGTTGAAAGAGCGGAGAATGTGATGAAACTGCAATTTTCACATTGTCTGATGCAAGAGTTGGCAGCGTTGGATGACCTGCTGTAGGAGAGTATTCAAATTTTTTTTCTTTTGAGCCATTAAACTAATTATTACCGCAAGATCTCCAAAGACTTTTGTTGATCTTATTCCAAGTCTGTTGAGTTGTTTTAGCCCTTGATAAAGGGCCAACGCTTCTGCCTTGTTGTTGGAGATATTCCCTAAACCCCATTCAAAGAAGAGGACACAGTCCCCATTGGCATTGGAGATCAAGCCCCCTGCTCCTGCAAGTCCACGGTTTGACTTGGATGCTCCATCGAAGACAAGGTAGAAACTGTTACATTTTTGCAGCCAAACTGCGAACTCCTCCTCTTTTAACCTTATCTTCCAACTGATGGTTTCCTCACTGCGCTGTTCTCTCTTTATATTGCCATTCTGAGTGCTATGATTTTTGTCCAGGATATTGCTGATGAAGCTCCTTTCTTCACGCTGTACACAGTTGCATCAATGTTGCTATAAGTTTTGACATAAATAGTTTCAAGAGCTAGAGTCTTTGCCTTATTGCAGACAAATCTTGAAGTCAAGTTCTTATCCTTAAAGATTTTTCGATTTCTAACCAACCAGATACTCCATAACATTGTGTATGGGAGAGTGTTCCAGACCCTCTGCACTAAGTTGCTCTTCTTATTTTTCCACAGACAGTTCTTTTTCCAATATTGTATCACTTCACCTATGGAATGCTGGGTGATCCAAGGGAAATTGTCAATGGGGTACAATTCTTTCTAGCATTCAATAGCAAAAGAATAGTCTACAAAAACGTGTTGCATAGATTCTTCCGCAACGTAGCAGTTGGGGCAGCGAGATGGACCGTTGATACCCCTCTTTTGTAAATTCTTTGCTGTTAGGATTTTCCCTTTTAGCAGGGTCCAGATGAAAATTTTAATTTTTGGGAGAGCCTCTGACTTCAACACCATTCTCCAATGATTCCATATTGGCATAGGGAAAGTGCTGTAGCAGATGTGCTAGTGGGCTGCTTGAACTGTGTATTCAGAGCCAGTTGGGTCCCATCGAAAGCCATCCATCTCATTCTTTTTGACGGGAGCTTTGCTGTGGAGGAGAGATTGCAGAAAGGAAAGGCTAGGATTGAGAGCAGTGGGAACATTGGGGAAAGACCATCCTAGCCAAAGGTGGGATAGAGGATCCCAGCTAGAAATTTGATCCAGATAATGGATACCCTTGCTGTTAAGAAAGGAGAGAATTGGGATGGTTTCTTCATGACTATTTATGGGTTGCTGTCCCATAATTTTATCAGCTCCAATCTTGATACTGTCTCCTCCCTTGGGCACTTTAGATAAATTCTAGGAAATGAGCGGGATAGCTTTTTTACAAAGGCACCAGATTTTTGAAGAATCTCTATTGGGTATAGTAGAATCTAACAATTGCTGTCTCGGGCAGTTCAAATATTTGGTCTCCAGAACCCTTTTCCACCATGAAGAAGAACCAGTGATGAGCCTCCAAACTATCTTCCCTCTGAAGGCAAGGTTTAGAAATTTGGGGGATCTAACACTGAGACCTCCTCTTTCCTGGGTTTGAATGACATGTTTCCAATTGACTAAATTGAATTTCTTTTTATCGGTTTTCCCTCCTTGCCAAAGGAAGTGACGGAGGATTACTTCCATTTTGTTATGAAAGGAGGCTGGGGCTTGATATAAAGAGAAACGATAAAGGGGGAGAGAATAAATACCAGATTTAAGGAGGATGAGACGGCCTGTTGGATTAAGCCACATTGAACCCCATTGTTGTACTTTCCGCTTCACCTTGTCAATGATGATATCCCAAGTTCCTGCCTTCAGAGGTTTTAGGCTCACAGGCATGCCCAAATAGGAGAAATGCGTCCACTTGAGATTGCAAGAGACGCCAAAAATGTTAGCGACATTATGGATGACCTGATTTGTTGCATTCCATCCAAATATACAACTTTTTAACTGATTAACCAAACCTCCTAAGTACCCCATAAATTTATCAAGAATAGTCTTGAACCTCCTTGCTATAGTGGTGGAGGCTCCACCAATTAGCAAGGTGTCATCGGCGAACTGAGAGTGATTGATGTTCTTGGCTCCGTTCCCAAATTTTATTCCAGTGATGAGGCCCACTCTTCTGTTGTAGTCTAGAACTTGACTAAAAGATTCAGCCATAAGGATAAATAGATACGGGGAAAGGGGGCAACCCTGTCTGAGACCCCGGGAGGATTGAAAGGCTTCACCCAGTCTACCATTAACCAAGGGGGAAATCCAAGGCCCAGTGATGCAAGTAGTGATGAGGCTGATGAAGGTCAACTCAAAACCCATCTTTTTTAAAACAACTATAAGGAAAGAGTGCCTAACTTTGTCAAAGGCGTTGGCAAGGTCGAGTTTAAGGATAAACCCTTTCTCCTTCCTAGAGAGGCTCGAGTGAATGGCTTCTTGAACTAAAAGAATGGAGTCAGAAATTTGTCTGTTGGCCAAGAACCCTCCTTGGTTGTCCGAAATCAAAGAGGGGAGGAGGGGTTTGAGTCGAGAAGCAAGGATTTTGGACAAAATTTTGTAGGAGGAGTTGCAAAGGGAAATGGGTCTAAACCGAGCAAAAAGAAGTGGGCCTGTTTTCTTTGGGGATGAGAGCCAGAAAAGTGGCATTGGTATATCCTCCTATTTTACCCTTTCTCTGAATCCATCTGATCATCTTAGTCAAGTCCTTTTTGATTAAACCCCAAAAAGCCCTATAGAAACAAATGGGGAATCCATCAGGCCCATGAGCCTTATCAAGATTCATAGACCAGATCGTTCTTCTGATTTCCTCCTCTTCAATCTCTCTTATTAGGCTGTCATTCATTTCTTTGGTAATACCCTTGGGCAAGTATTGAAGAAAATCAGCGTAGTCCTCTTCTCCTTTGGTTTCAGTTAGAAGCTCTCTGTAATAATCAGTGGCAGCTCTTCTGATGGCCTCTTGGGTGTTTTGCTGGTTGCCTTCCTTGTCAAAAATTGAGCTAACATTGTTCCTAATTTTTCGTGCCGTGGCCTGTTTATGAAAAAAAGCTGTATTTTTGTCACCACCTTGCAGCCAGAGCTGCCTTGACTTTAGTATCCATTTTAGCTCTTCTTCTTTGTTTATGTGACTCAACTGTGTGTAGAGTGCACCTTCTTGCTCCTTGTTCTGTTGAGAGAGGCCATGAACCTCTATCGTTCTTTGGATGCATTCAAGTTCATTTTTAATTTTCTTTTTGGTCTCTTCAGGTTCTTTGTAATTGGCTTTTGCCCACTCTTTGATGACCTGTTTGGTTCTTCTTAGTTTAGTTTCCCAAATGAAACCTGGTGAGCCTTCTACGTGCTGGTTCCAGGATCTATGAACAATACCTCTGATAACTGGATCCTAATTCCAGAGTGGACTGTATTTAAATAGAATTGGCCCGAGAGAGCAGTGAGTTTCCAGCATGAGTATTATGGGGTAATGATATGAGGCTGAAGTGGATAAAATGCTAGCATACCCAACAGAAAATGAGGAGAGGAACGATACATTAATTAAGAACCTGTCCAGCCGTTCCATTATGTTGCCAGTGCCAAGCCTGCGGTTGCTCCAGGTGTACCTGCGATTTTTTGGTACAACGTCCACACGTTCATGGTCTCGAATGATAGCTTCCAGACGGCCTCTGAAGGTGTCAGGCGAAAGCAACCTCCTCTTTTTTCATTGGCATGTAAGATCATATTAAAATCGCCTGCCACTATAATATTTAAAGTTGTTTCACCATCAATGCTAGCCTTCAAATCATCCCAACAATTTTCCTTTTCTCTGTAATGGTTGGGGGCGTAAACATTATAGATAGCTGCAGTTTGATTATCTATTTGTATTATCCAGAACCGTTCTGATCCAATGCTGATGTAGATTTATTGAAGTGCAGTTCCATTTGCTATGATCCCAAAGGGTGGCAATTCCTCCGGATGCTCCTCTTGTGTCACTGGTACAACCTTTGTAATATTTCTGCTGATCTATTATTCCTCTTATTTCTTGCTGCTCTAGCTTTGTCTCCTGAATCAAAATAATTTATGGCTTTTCACTGTGTATAAGTTCTCTGAGGGCTAAAACTTTGGAGGGGTGCCCTAGACCCCTACTGTTCCAAGACAAAATTTTCATCATTGGGTGTTTGGCTTACAGAGAGGTGCTCGCTTCTCTTGAGTTGTCTCCTTCGCATGCTGCCCTAGGATGAAAGCTTCTATAGGAGATTGAGTGCCCAGGGCTATGTCTTTCTGAGCGTTCTCGTCTCTATGCTGCTTGGCCGATTTTCTACCAGGACCTGATTTCTTGTGGGAGTCACAAGAGGATCCATGATCTTTAGACGAGCTTCTTGTAAGCCTAGGAAGAGGGGGATCGAGAGAAGCCTATGAAGGGATGATCAAGAGGGGGGAAGGATCTGAAGGTTCGAAGGGGAGCGAGGGGAGTAGAGAGGGGTCCTCGGGGGGAGGATCAAGGGAAGATAAAACAAAAAAAGGGTTAGAAGAGGATGGGAGGGGCAGATCAGGAGGGGATTGGGTAATAAGGGGAGGGGAGGATGTGGAGGGATGAAGAGCAGAGGGAACAGGAGGGTCAGATTCCAGAGGAGCTTTGGAGGCCGGGGCAAACTTCTTCTTTTTGACAGGTTCCCATTGGCCTTCTTGATCACCGGTCTCTGCATCAACTAGTTTAGAACATCGATTGGTAAAATGGCCGTATTCATGACATACCTTGCATTTAAAAGGAATCTGCTCGTAATCGAGCTGCTGGATATGGCTTCACTCGTCCACTTTCAGTTTTATCGCTTCGGGGAGTCCTTTGCCAAGATCCACTTCGACACAAATCCTCACACATGCCTGCATGTTCTCTTTCGGTTCACTACGGTCGATGTATTTGCCAACTGCATTCCCGATGGCTCGAAGAGATTGATCTCCCCAGCAGTGTAGTGTGAGATGGGGAAGACGAACCCAAACCGGAACAGCACTGGGGATGTCCAGTTCAAGGTCAAAATCTAGAGTCCATTTGTTGAGGTACAGGCCCTTGTAGTCCATGAAATAGGGCCCATTTCTAAAAATTAAATCCTTGTCCTCTTTAGATTCGAAGTGGAATGTGAAATATCCTTTCCCAAAAAACCTTATGGAGATCTTTCCTTGAATTTTACCAGTCTAGTTTCTCTCAACCCATCTTTGAACGATTCTAGGAGAAGGCCAGAGGCCTGTGAATTGACCTATGAGGCCTTTTTCAGCCAGAGACAGAGCGGCCATGCGGGGCAAGACTGGGGGTAACTGAACCTCTTGGAGGCCATCCAACTTCTTCACAAATTTTCAGAGGGCAGGCTTGGGGCGTTGCGGAGGAAGCAATTTCACCAGGGCAGAGAAAGCGTTTTGGGATCCATCTCTTCCGAAGGGGGATCCGGAGGGACCATGGCTGGGGCCAAGGCCCAGGCGGCCGCAAGCAGAATGCAGAGATCTCAATGGAGGGCGCGCGCAAGAGCCAGCAAGCACATGTTCTATGAGTTACTTCTATTTTTTTTATTATTATCAAAATTAATAATAATATTTTTATTGCACTAATTTTTTTGTTATATATTTATAGATAGTAAATACCAATGTAACTTTCGATTATATCAACTTCATTAAAAATATTAATGTAATTATAATGAATATAATTATATTAATTACTAGAGGGAGAGCCTAATGAAGAATAAAGATGAAGGGTTGACGTTTAAATGTTTATTCCAATCGAAACCGAGTACTCGTACGACCTTTTAATTTTTTAAATGATGCTTTGACCTCGAGATCTCGCAGATCATTCCACATGGGCATGGACGGATAAGATTCTGATCGAACAATAAACTGTGCCGACGTGTATTCCGTGGCATTCGGATGTTGTGCCAGCCCAGCAGCGATCTATGTTTTCGACGACACAGAATCTGGCATCCCGATCCGGAGCTCTAAAAATAGCCCATTTCATCCAATAAATCGAATTACTGAGCCCCTGCCAAATTTTCTGGCGATCTATGTTTTCGAGGACACAGATTCTGGCATCCCGATCCAGACCTCTAAAAATAGCCTATTTCATCCAATAAGTCGAATTACTGAGCCCCTGCCAAATTTTCTGGATTAAAAAATGGTTGAAAACGGCGCAGGACCCAATCAAATCTGTTCCAAAAAGGCATCCTGAATACTGCGGGATATTTATGCAGCTATAAGCTTGACCACATTCTCGCCGGATCAACGGACGCCAAAAAATTCTCCTAATAATTTGAGGCAAAAGTTCTTCGAACTATAAACAGCTTTAGGCTTTCATGGCGCGGATCGCGGGTGGTAAGGTGCTGGTAGTAGCACAGGACGGGAGCGGGCATTTCACTAACGTGCAGGCCGCCATAGATACAGTTCCTCTCCGCAATAACGAGAGAATTACTATCGATGTCTTGCCCGGGGTTTACAGGCAGCCAATTTATGTGCCCAAGACAAAGAATATGATCACATTGCGGGGATTTTGTGCAGAGGACACAGTTTTGACATGGAATAACACAGCCACTCGCATTGAGCATCATCAGGTACTGAATGCCCCTTCATGTCCATTTGAAGTATATAAAAAAAACCTTCATATCTCATTACAAACACGGATGTTGTGACCTTGAAGTTCTTGGAGACCTAACTTGGTCGAGAGGACCTATTCTTCCAAAATTAGAAATCAAATGTAGTTGCAATTTCGTGACCCAGAAGCCCTTTGAGAGCTAACCTGGTTAATATGACCTAGTCTCCCAAAATCAGATATCAAATCTGTCACCATTTAATCAAGGATCAATGAAATATATTGGGTTTTCTCAACAGTTTTACCAGACTCCTCTGTGCCTCCCCAGTTCGACTCTGCTCTATGAGGAAGTCATCGACAATTTAGAAGAAAGAAGGCAAACAAAACCATTTAAACTACGAAAATTGCCCTTCATCAGGTTCCCACCGCTTGATCACACTTCAAGTACACCAAATGTCCTCACAGAGTCACCTGGTCCTATAACGAGTAAACTGAATCTCACAAAAGATTTCCCTTCTGGCACAGAAAAGAATGACACCACTAATCCGGAAAAATCGTTTAGGCTGTCGCTGAGGTCCATCCTGGATCAGGAGAAGATTTGTCGTCCTCATTCTTGGTGGGTTCCCACACATAATTACTTGGCTTTCCGTCAGGAATAGAAACATCCTAGCCATCATTTTCTGGCTGCTTTTCTTTCTTTGAGATTGCTAGTGCAAGCGTAAAAAATTCATCATTCCCTGGCTGTGCTGGAGGGCTGCACGGCCAACTGTGGCAACGCTTTCTCCTCCTTCACACACTAGCCAGCTATGTGTCTTGGCCTCCCCTCACTGTGATGAGACTGTTGGGAGTGAGCAGAAGCGCTGGAGACTCAACACGAGGCTCCCTACTCATGGTGCATGGCACTTCTTTCAGTACTCCAGGAGTTGGCATAGGTGTCATCCAGCACCATCCTCTGGACTTGCGCTGTGATCTGTATCAACGTTCAGCCAGTCGAAGAATAAAACTTTTTTGCTTGGGACTTATTAAACAAAGTTGCTTTTATTTTTTTCATTTAAAATAGAACTTCAATTCTAATAAATTGCCATGTAGCATGAAACATGACGGGCGGGGGTTGAATGTTCCCTAGTAGGACAGACTCCTGCGAAATGGGGGCAAGGAGGAGCTGACCCCAAAATTTGTAGAACCGCTTCCAGGCTGATTTGGCAAAGCAACGAAAGCAGCAAAAATGTTTGCAGCTTTTGGCTGCCTATAGAATAGGCACAGAGGTTGAGGGATTTCAAGATGGCTCAACATATAGCCAACAAAAGGTCCACTCAAGATAAGAGACCAATCAAAGAAGGCATTTTTGGCTCCACTACAGGTTTCCAGATGCTAGGTGTTGAGATTCAAAAAAGAGAGAGAAAAATTTGAATGGAAC
The DNA here is from genome assembly GCA_000404065.3 of Pinus taeda. NCBI lineage: Eukaryota > Viridiplantae > Streptophyta > Pinopsida > Pinales > Pinaceae > Pinus > Pinus taeda. Next base: position 40,397 of record APFE031241877.1, read on the forward strand.
CACCAAAAAAACCGTAAATCTGCACAAACACAAGATAAACACGGACTAGGGCAAAAGAGAAAAATGCACTAGGGTGCAATAGGAAGAACCAATAAGTGTGCCTTAGAAAGGTGTTACTGCTCAAACTAGCAGGGGTCCTAAAAGGGGATCCTTGAAGGGTTACTACTAGGCTAAGGGCAACAATGAAGCTAAAGCCCACTGTCGCCACAACTAAAGCTTCCTACTCTTTACAGACTTTCACTGATGGGAGGGGACCCGATATATAGAGAATCACTTATGATTAATGAAGGATAGATCAACTAAGATGGGTGTGAAGTGATCTTGGTGACCCTTTCCTAGGAGAGACTCAAGAGTGGGACTTGCTTCTTAAGCAAAGTGCAAGGTTCTCAAGGATAGGGGAATAGGGATTTGAGGGATTGCTTAGGGAATGTGATTTGTAAAGGAGCTTCCTAAACCCTAAAATCCTTGTGGAACTTGGTTTCCCAAATGGTTTTTGAAGAGTTGACTTTGATAAGATATGGAACCACACGGGACCAAGTGGACCCTTGTTAGGGAGTTTAGCAAACAATGATATGCTTGACCTTATTAAGGAGGGGAAAGGGATCAAGGAATGAATTTTCAATGAAAGGAAATGTAAGGATCCCAGTGAGGTTTCTTGCTTAAGGGAAACCAAGGGCAAGAATTGGTCTTCGAGCTAGGGCTTGCGATATCTCAAGATCCCACCGTTGGAATTTCATGAAATTTAGAGGGCTTCTTGAGGACACATTAGCGCAATTGTGCACCAAAAATTGAAGTATTTGGATTGTTAGATCGTGAGATAAGTGATGCCCTAGGTGACCTAGAGGACTAGACCTAGAGAAGAGGAAAGGGGAGAAGGAAAATAGGTTTAAGGTAATTACCTTTGGGTGGACCAGTGCCTAATCCTTTGGGGAGATTGGAGTCAGATAGAATTATGACTATGGACCTTTGAATTTTCTAGGTCAAGGAGGCCTCAAAGACAACTTCGCTTGGCATAGGGCAACAACAAAAGCAATTTCAATTTATACTTCGTTTTACAAGATAAATAGCTTGTCAAGATGAACTTCAGTAATGAAACATCCTTAGGAACATTCATTCATTATACATGGCCCATACATGAAGCATTCACTATCCGGAAACAAAATTAACACAACTTCGCATAAGAGATGCAACAAATAAGCCCGAGTATAGCGAAATCCCAGCAACAATGTATGTGACAAAATTAGAAAGAAAGAATCGCATTAAAATGTACTTACATATATAAGAATATATCCTACCATCCAAAAACTTGCCATTAAGAAGGTCCAAGACATATGAAAATTATCCAAACATCAAAATTCATTCTATACTCCAAAAATTCGTCCTCCAAGAAGGATAACGAAAATCTCTAAAGAGATACTAGTTCCAAATCCAAGTGATGATGCTAAAATGAATTCACATCACTTGTATTTAGACACTTCTAATGAATGTAATTTAGCTAATTAGGCCTACATTAGCCCCTACAATAAAATAATGTGCAAATAACTAACTTTTGGTGACAAGCCCACCAAACTAGCTCATAAACAAAAGAATAAGCCTGTCAAGAGGTTGAATAATGAATAGTGCATGTCGTTGGGCCTTGGAGGAGGCCTAATGGAGTCCATATGTGCCATAAGGTGTAGTTGAACTCCTAAAAGCAGTGGACAAGGGGTTGGCCCCTTGTAATAACCTGTGGTGCTCCAAATGACATGTGGGGGCACACAAGTGTCCTCATGGGTCTTCAAACAAATCGAAGATGCCTGTAGATTGCCTGCAATGGCTAGGATGATAGTGTAAGTGATGCCACACTATCGTGCAAGTCCAGGATCATCTGTCAAGTGTATGGTGTAACTCTGGGGCCAACTGGGCATGATGGATCAAGTGCATCTTCTTCGTCCAATAAGTGAACCACGAGAAATCTCTGAATGGTTGTGGGGATCCATGGAGTGTTGTCTACTGTTTTGGAGGCCCATGGATCTCTACACACACCCTACATGTGCCAATGTAGCCCTTTGAGGTCAGGACCTCGTATAGGGAGACCAAACCCAAATGGAAACCACCTGCAGTCCTGCAGAAGATCCAATATGTCCCCGTGCTTTCCAGCACACCAAATCATTAAAGAAATCAAGTAAAAGAGTTTATAAACGATGGATAAAAAGTGAGCACTTCATAATGGCATGCTTTTCCATAGTGGGCTTTGGCATGTGCTAATGTCTCCTAACTCCAAATAGGGTTAACCAGACATCCTATTAAGTGGTTTCTACCTCTAAAGGGGGTGGCATGTCCGTGGTGCATCCTTCAAATGGTGGTGGCATGTGGCATAATGATGGAATGGAGTAGGGAATAAAAGGGGGCAACCTTGATCACATGCCCTAGTACAAGGGTAGCTAATAAAAAGGAAGCCCACACTTGTGTAGGAGGGAGCAATCGTGGTGCATGAGTTACTTTGACTTTGATTTTTCCACCCTTCTTCATATGCCTCTTTCCTTTTTATGATTTTCTTTGGTTAATCGCTAGAGGATCTAGGTAATGAGAGCATAATGTGTGAAGTATAGCAGTGGATACCCCCATATAAGGTGGGGTAGTACATCGTCCACCGGGGGTTGGGACAATCATGGGTTCCTGAATGATAAAGGAGTCTCATCAAGGGCCATGTAGGAACCAGGGTGATGGCCATGGAATGGGGTAGAGCTCATGTCATGGCTTTTGCCCACGTGCTAAATGATTTTGTCCCATCCATATTTTGCATTTTGTGGTACAATTTCTTGTTGAATGTGGCCAATTATGCTTTTTCCTTTTCTTTTATTTGTATCAACCTCCAGGCATCATTCCAGGTCTGACCCAAGATGTGGGGCAAGGGGAGGGGGTGGCTGACTCTATGTGGACCCTGTTACCCACCACTTCGTGGGTGATATCCCCAGGAGAAATTTTTTTCCGTGATGAATCTCAGCTGACAACCCCTTGCAGCCTCCTACTAGCTCGTTGTGCCATTTCTCTGCCACCTGAGCCAACCATATGGTCCCTCACCCACTTGTATTGATCGTATGTTTGAAGGTGGACCTCCCGAATCTAAAGGTATGTCTTGTCATTTGGTAATTGAGTATTGGGTTTACTTATCATAGATACTTTTGGGTATGGATTGATGGGGGGATTTGGCGGAAAGAGTGGGCTTAGTTTGTGCTCTTGTCCCCTTGATCTCCTTTGGACGTTACCCTTGGATCTTAGTCCCATGGGATCTCCTTTATGACCATTTGGTTCTAAGGTGGTACTACTTGGGAAACCCTGACTTTGGGTGCGTGGTCCCACTCCTTTATCCACATGTATTACTCCCTTTCCACTCACTATACCCCATTCATCATTTCTTTCACCTGGGTCCACATTTCCATTCTAGGTCCACATAGGGCCAACCTCCCTATTCACTTGCCCCCACCTTGGGCTAGGCTTGGAATGATGCCTTAGAGGTTGAAGCAGCTAAAAGAAAAAGAAAAAAGCATAATTAGCCACATTTAACAAGAAATTGTACCACAAAATGCAAATGATGGCCAAGACAAAAATAATTAGCATGTGGGCAAAAGCCAATACATGAGTTCTACCCCAATCCATGGTCATCACCCTGGTTCCATACCCTAGATGAGCCTTCTTTATCATTCAGGAATCCGTGATTGTCCCAACCCATGGAGGGCAATGAACCGCCCTACCTAAAAGGGGGTAATCACTACTATATCTTACACATCATGCTTTTCTCCTTTGAGCCCCGAGCAGTTAATGAAAGAAAATTCATAAAAGGAAAAAGGCATATAAAGAAGGGTGGAAAAATCAAGGTCGGGGCACCTCATGTACCACGATTGCTCCCTCCTACACATTGCATACCCTGGTGTGGGCTTCCCCTTATCCAACTACCCCTATGCCCCAATATGTGGCTCAGGGTTGCCCCCTCTCATTCCCTATTCCATTCCACTTATTTATTACTTTCCATCCCCATTAGAGGGATGTACCTTAGACATAATATCCCCTTTCAGGGCTGAAACCACCTAATAAGGTACTTGGTTAACGCCCTTTGGAGTTTGGAGACACTAGCACATGCCAAAGCCCACTGCAGAAGGGCATGCCATTATGAAGTGCCAATTTGTTATCCATGATTTGTAAATTCTTTTACCCAACTATTTTAATGACTGGTTGTACTAGAAGCCTAGGGGATGCATTGGATCTTATGCAGGATTACGGGTGGTTTCCATTTGGGTTTGGTCTCCCTATATGGGATCCTAACCCGCAGAGGTCTACATTGGCACATATAGGGTGTGCATAGAGAGCCATTAGCCTCCATAGTAGTAGGCAACACTCCACGGATCTTCATCGAAGCTCAGAGACTATTAGCGATCCACTTTTGGGATGATGGTGATATGCTTGGTACATTATGCCTAGCAGGCCCCCACAGGAGCCCCACACTCTTGGCAGGTGTCCCAGGACTTGTATGATGTCATGGCAACATTCATTCCACCACTTGAACCCTTCTAGAGGATCTACAAGCATCTTCGATTCATATGGAGACCCATGGGGTCATTAATGTGCCCTCAGACCCACTGGGAGCACCATAGGTCTACTACTTGGAGAACAAGGGGCCACCCCCTTGTCCATCATATTCCGAGGAATTTATTCAACAATATGGCACTTCAGGACATTATTAGGCCTTTGGAGGGCCCCACAACATGTACATATTATTATTTGGCCCCCTGTGAGGCTTATTTTTACACTTGTGAGCTAGTTTGGTGGGCTTGTCACCAATAGGGGTTTTATTTGCACATTATCTGATCGTTAGGGGCTAATGTAGGCCCATAGGCTAATTCGAACTCCTTAGGAAGCTATATATTGATGTTAGATACATTCATTTGGATCATCACTTGACTTGGGATCTCTCTAATTATTAAGAATTTTCACACTTTTTCCGTGGTGGATATTTTTGGAGATGGATGAATTTTGATGTATGGATTTGGGCTATTTCTCTTGTCTTGGAGATTTATTGAGCAAACGAAAAGATGATGTTGGAAGTAAATTTTGATGTTATTATTCTTGTTGTTGCATACTACTAAAATTAAGGCTAATTGCTGCATTATCGAAATGTGGAATTGAGCATGTTTTAGCTAATTTAATGTATGGGCCGATGTTATATGAATGGAATGTCCTAGAGATTTATTTATCTCGAGAAGCTTGCATCATTTTCTTTGAAGTATAATGTCATGTCCCCATTTTTATTCTTCTTCATAATACAGCCAGGGTGGATTTCCAGGGCAGGGGACGGCCAGGTCAGTGTAGTAGGTTTATGCCATCAGGGGTTCCGATGGAGTTTTGTGGAGTTTTTATGGGGTCTGATGACATTCGCTTGGCATATTCATCATTATGAACAATTTCGCACATCTTGTTTTTGGTTCCGTGACTTTTTGATAATTCTCGTAAAATAGGGTTATTATTGGCATAACTTAATTAATTATGCTTGAGGTGGCATTCCAGGGAGATTAATTGATGGAACACCTCAGTTTAATATCTCATTGGAACTGGAACGAGAAGATCTACAGGATGGGATGTTGAGAAATGACTTCCAGTGGCCGAAGAGAGTATGGTGGACGATTTACCATTTTCCTTAGTTAAAAATAACTTTAATTAGTCATTTAATTAAAGAAAAATAATTAATTAGAGGAAATGGGCCAAAAGTGACTTAAGTAAAATAAAATAAAATAAAAAGGACTCACTTAAGGTAAAGTCAATGGAGGAGCTTTTAAAATAATAATAAAATAATAAAATAAAATGCTTCTAGAGGCTTGGAGATCTATCCATCAGATCTATAAAAGGAGGAGGAGAAGATCATTTGGGACATCTTGGTTTTAACATTGTTTCTTGTATGTGAGGTTGAGAACCCAGTTCTCTACTCCAGCAGTAGCCGTAGGACGGAAACCCTCAGGTGATTTAGAGAGATTGGGTGAGCACCCATCTCCCCTTGGTGGGTTCATTCAGAATCCACAAGTGTAGTGATTGTTTTTCTGTTTCAGTTTGGAGATCGGAGGGTCATTACCATCTATTGTATTGGCATCTATCTATATATAATAAAATATGGATTTTGGTTGCTGCATTTGTCATTGTTCCTCGTGTTGTGATTTTTAATGAGATTTTATGCAATTTGTGGGTTTATGGTTCTAGTCAAATTTTTGGTGTTTGGGTTTCCATGGCAATTTTTTGTTAAGTGCTAGATAATTTGATTTGAAGAGTTTGTTCCAAATTTCTTGCATTTGGGTCATGACATATAAATGCTTGAAGGTCACTTGCCCCATTAGGTCACCTAGGGCATCAATTTCCTAGGAATTGACCCAAGGAAAAAATTCGATCTCCTATAGGCTACTGCTCTGGTGGGTCCCCTCCCTCTCCTCCAAATTTGAGTCAATTCTAACAGTGGAATCTCCTTGAATCTCAAGCCCTAGCTCTAGGATCGAATTGTGCCTAGGCATCCCCAAGGCTAGACTTCAATAGGATCAATTCAACCTATTGAAGAAATTATTCTTGTTTGGTCCTTTCCCTTCACCTTGTCCAAGATAGGAACATCAATGGTTGTTACATTCCATCCCCGAACTTGGGGTGGGTCCACTTGGCCCTATGTGGTCCCACTCCTCAATAAAGACTATTTGTCAAGGACCATTTGGGAATCCAAGTTCCCAAGGATTATAGGGATTGAGAAACTTGTTCATAAGCCTATCCTTTCTCCCTCAACCCTCCAAACCTCACCCCTTATCCCTAGTGGACCAAGTCCCTTGCTTAAAGAGCAAGAAAACTCCATTCTTCACTCCATCCTTGGGAAAGGGCTTTTAGGGTCACTTCTCACCTATCCATTGACATTTACTTTACAAGTGAATCCCTACACTACTGGGACTCCTCCCATCGGTGAAAGTCTGTAAAGAGCAGGGAGACTTAGTTGTGGTGACAGTGAGCTAAGCCTCCACATTTGCCCTTAAATTTGCCCTCCTAGGAACCACTTTAGGTCCCCTACTGGTTTGAGTGGTAACATTTATGGCACCGTTGCCGGGGACACAAGATGTGTGTTTTGTTCCGTACGACATATCGATATATCATTATGGGCAACTTCATTGGAAGAACTGTTAAAATTGGCAACTAGGGCCAAACTCCAGATGGATCATCTTATTTATGACATGTCGACGTGTGTTTTGTTCCTCGTATGACATATCAACATATCATTATGGGCGACTCCATTGGAAGAACTGTTAAAATTGGCAACTAGGGCCAAACTCCACATGGGTCATCTTATTTATGACAATTGATATTTTTCTTGGATTCCTCTCTCCGAGAGGTGTAGGATTGATCTAAAGATCATCTGATTTGACATGTACAAATGAAGATATGAATTTATTTAAGTTATGGAAAAATTGTCAAGGTCGGCCAACAAACTCATGTAGGCTCAGAAGCCCAACAACGACGTCTATTCATCCTCAATGTTAGCTTATAAATATATGATGCCTCATCCTCATTTGGACACACTTCACTTCTCACACATCTCTCTCTCCTCACATGATTAGGTATGGATTTCTGGGTAGTTCTCCACACGTGCGAAGGACTGTACTTTTCTATTTCAGCCATTGACCAACGTTGACCGAATTTGCAGGAGGCTGTTTTGACTGCGTTGACCAAGTGATGGCCTATTTTTGGTGCGATTTTGGTTGGAGGAATTCTGTCCTGGTAGGCCTCAGATCTGGGCACAAGAATCGAGGCAATCTAACATCCTGTTTGACCAGCGTTGACTGTACTAGGGTTGGCTGTAGGGTTGAATTTTGTGACCAATTTTGACTAGACTTTTTCGGACTGTTTTGGGTTGATTAGAATTGCTATTGGAGGCCAAAGTTGATTGGGTTTGACAGCGTTGAATTGAGGAAGAAATCTGCCCTGTTTACCAATGTTGACTTTTCTAGTTAGGACTCTTTTGTTGCTGTTATAAATGTACTATCTCTCTTTGCTGAACTATTGAAGACTAAAAGAAGATTTGATCAAGGGTTTCTCCACATTGGGGTTTGTCCCTGGCTTGCCACATCTTGTGTCCACTTGTCTTGGCTTGTCTTCTACTGTTTATGTTTATGTTCTATCAGCTTTTTACTTACATGTTTATGTGATTGTTACACTGAAATTGATATTGGGCTCATAAAGAAATTGAAGTATAATTGCTCTAAAGCATAGAACATACCATTGTTTCCTAAAATTAACATGGTATCAGAGCTAAGGTGAAGACAAAGCCCAAGCAAGAGTGAAAGAGCAATCACCAAAGATAGTTGGACAAGGACAACAAACTTAATGGGTTCCTCATCCTACTTCCCGGCTGAAGACAAGCTCCATGATAAATCTGACTATCATGGATGGAAGATGTCTCTTGATTTGACCTTGGAAGAGAAGGAAGTGATGGATTATGGGTAGGGTAAAATCCCTGAGCCTCTTTCAAATGCATCGGCTGTTGCGAAGACCAAGTACAATAAGGCTGAAGTCAAAGCGAAGAAGATTCTTAGGGATAGCATTGACAAGCATCTGGTGGCCTATATCTCCGAATTGAAGACCTCCAAGGAGATATACAACAAGTTGGTTGGCATGTTCAAGGTTAGTAATGCTAATCAAATTCTCTTTCTCAAGAATAAGTTGAAGGATATTAAGAAGGGCAAGGACAAGGACATTCAATCCTGTATTTCTTGAGAATCACTGAGATCAAGAATGATCTACTCTTGATTGGAGAAGTCATTCTTGACAGGGAACTTACTCTCACCACCCTTGAAGGACTTCCACATGAGTGTTATGTATTTAGAACCACTATACTCAACAATGATTGAATTCCAGGGTTTGGAGAATCGATGTCGAGATGCATTCAAGAAGAAACAAGAATGGTGGAGCAAGAAATGCCTTCTAATATAAGCAACCCCATTGCATTCTCCGCTCATGCCAAAAGGAGGAATAATGCAGGGTCTAAAGCTCATTTCCCTGGAAAGCTTGGATCTAAGGGAGGAAGGAAGGGCAGGTGCTTTGTTTGCAATAAGTTTGGCCACTATCAAGGGATTGTCCTAATAAAAGGGATACACTTCGAGATGATGCCTATCATAACACGTCCAGGGGCAACTTCAACAACAACAACAACGATTCAAAGGAATGGCATGTCCAATGGCAACGAAAAAAGGAATGCGAGACATCAAGGAAATGGTTGACCTCCAAGAAATCAAGGAACTCCAAGTATGATGAATCCAATGTTGTTAACAATAAGCAAAAAGAGTATTATCTTATATCGACCCTCTCCACTGCCTCTCCTTCGGACACTTTGGGAAATTGGTTGATTGATAGTGGTGCCTCAAGGCACTTTACTGGATATAAGGAAGCCCTCTCTAATCTGATATAAAAGGAGACAAACTTGAAGATCATCCTTGGAGACGATGCCACCTATCCTGTGAAGGGAGTAGGGAATGTTACCCTTTAATTAAATCAAGGTAACACTGTTCATTTGCAAGAAGTACTATATGTACCTGATCTCAAGAAGAACCTGGTGTCCATTTCAGCAATGGAAGATAAAGGATTCAAGGTGGCTTTTATCGATGGAAAGGTACGTGTTTGGAAAAGACATTTGAAGGATGCTTTTACTCTTGGGTTCAGGGTTGATATTTTGTATCAAGTTGGAGGAAGTCCATTGGGAGACATGTCTTGCGACACATCTCTACAATCTGAACTATGGCATCAGAGGTTCACCCATCCTCATTATAAGGTTCTACCCGATGTGAGATAGATGGTGACAGGTATGCCCAAGTTAGAATCCAATGAATTCCAAGATTATTGCAGAGAAGCTGGCATTAAGAGGGAGACTACAATGCCATACACTCTCGAGCAGAATGGTGTGGCTGAAAGGAAGAATCGCTCTATTGTAGAAGCTGTTTGTGCCATGCTTCATGATCAAAGCCTTTCAAAGTTTCTATGGGGTGAAGTTGCAAATACCGCTTTGTATGTTCAAAACCGATGCCCTCGTCAACCATTGGACTCCAAGACTCCTGAAGAAATGTTCACTAGTAAGAAACCCGATGTCTCTCATTTTAGAATTTTTCGAAGCCTCGTATATTTTCATGTGCCGAAAGAGAAAAGAAGCAAATTGGGTGCATTTGGGAAGAAAGGAATCTTTGTGGGCTATAGTGAAAATTCTAAGGGATATAGAATTTATGTGGTTGGTCAAAAGGAAGTTGAGATAAGTCATGATGTCACCTTCGACGAAGATATGGCCCTCAGGAAGATCAACAACCTTCCTATCCTAAGGAAGGACAAAGAAGCTGACACAGGAAATCAGGATGAAAAAGGGGACGAAATGATGCTTGATGTTGATAAACCTATCTATCTTATTGATCCACTCCCTCATGAGCCTTCCTCTTCTAGGAGGAGACCCTCATGGCTTAGGGAGACTCTCGAAGATGCTGAGAGGCACATTGCACCAAGGGGGACTTTCTGTGAAAGCAAGAAGCCAAACAAATACCAAGGATATTTGACCGCGATGAGCACTATCATTCAAAATGAGCCTTCATCATTCGAAGAAGCTGTGAAGCAACAAGTATGGAAGGATGCTATGAATGAAGAATACGAGTCAATTGTGAAGAATGATGTCTGGGATGTGGTCCCTAGACCCCAAGACAAATCAATTGTCACCTCTAAGTGGCTCTACAAAATCAAGCATGGAGCTGATGGAAGTGTAGAAAAGTTCAAGGCTCGCTTTGTTGCTCGAGGTTTCTCTCAAAAGGAAGGTGTAGATTACGATGAGATATTTGCACCCATTGCTCGATACACCACCATCCACTCGATCATAGCCCTTGCTCCCTCGCAAGGATGGAACCTACATCAGATGGATGTCAAGACTGCCTTCTTGCATGGTTCAATTAAAGAGGAAGTCTATGTGGAACAACCCGAGGGGTTTGAAGTTCATGATCGAGAATCTCATGTATGTAGGTTTAAGAAAGCTCTCTACGGATTGAAGCAAGCACCCCGGGCTTGGTATGAGAGGATTGATAACTATCTGATGAAGCTGGTATTCACCAAAAGTGAAGCTGATCCAAACCTTTACTTTAAGGTTGAAAATGATAAACCTCTCATTCTGGTACTTTATGTGGATGACCTATTTCTGACAGGTGCAGACCCCCTCATTCTCAAATGTAAGAGTAAGAGGGAGTTGGCTTCTGAATTTGAGATGAAGGACCTAGGACCGATGCACTATTTCCTAGGGTTGGAGGTCTGGCAAAAGGGCAGGTGAAATTTTCCTCTCTCAAGGAAAATATGTTGTGAAGATATTGCAAAGATTTGGGATGGTGGACTGCAACTTGTGACTACTCTGATGGAACTTAACTTTAAGAAGTTATGTGGTAGTGCCGCTGGACCTGAATTGGGAAATGCTTCTGAGTATCGTCAACTCATAGGAGCACTGATGTTCTTGGTGAACTTCCGTTCGTACATATGTATTGAGCCAATATATGGTTGATCCTCATCATATACATTGGATTGCCGCCAAGAATATTCTGAGATATTTTCGGGGCACAATCACTCATGGATTGAGATACATTGCTGGAAATGTGAGGCTGCACGGTTATTCTGATGCTGATTGGGCTGGCAGTGTGGTGGATCGCAAGAGCACTTATGGATGCTATTTTTCTTTGGGTTCTGCTTCGATATCCTAGATGAGCAGGAAATAGAAATCGGTTGCCTTAAGCACCATCGAGGCTGAATACATAGCTTCTAGTATGACCTCTTGTGAAGCTGTCTAGTTGAGGAAGCTCTTCAGTGAGCTATTTGGACATGTGTTGGATACCATTGTGATCCTCTGCAACAACCAGAGTGGGACCCGATTATTAAAGAATCCCGTGTTTCATGATCGCTCCAAGCATATAGATATCAGGTACCATTTTATCTGGGATATGGTACAACGAGGAGCAATAAGGCTCCATCACTTTGGGAATGATGAGTAGGTCACTGATATTCTAACAAAGCACCTGGGGAAGGTCAAAATTCTTGGCCTTCCGAGAACGACTTGGAGTCGTGGAGAGACCCTCTTATGAGGCTCTTGTATGAAATGGACATTTAGCTCTGGGAGCTCCGGGAGGCTTGGGGTACTTCTTGGAGCGATGAACAACCATAGGGTGAGTGGTTTAGCCTTCCCCTAGTGGTTTGTTGAGTACAGGGTGAGTGGTTCATCCTTCCCCTGTGATACCCCTTGGCGACATGTAAGCAGGACGAGTGGTTCATCCTTCTCCTGCTGAGACATTCTACCCATGCAGTATGGGACTCATGGGAAGTACCTCTCATCTGGCCAATGAGCAGGGAAATGAGGATAGGGACCATAGTACTACCGATGGATGCATCGTGTATTACTGTACTCCCTATGCTAGGATGTCTGATATTGATCTGGGATCAATGGGAACTGACTTCGGGTTAGTAAGAGTGGTATGAGATACTCTCTTTTGATTGGAACTAACTTTGGGTCAGTAAGAGTGGTATGAGACACTCTCTTTTGATTTGGATTGACTTTGGGTCAGTAGAGAATGGTATGATACATTCTCGATCACTTCTTCTTCTTCATAGTTCAGTAGAGCAGAGCAGAGCAGTGCATGGATGGCAGAGATAGTACAGATTGGCAAATGGATTAGCAGGTGGAGTTCTCCCTAGTTGAGAGGGAGTGTTAAATTGGCAACTAGGGCCAAACTCCACATGGGTCATCTTATTTATGACAACTAATATGTTTCTTGGATTCCTCTCTCCAAGAGGTGTAGGATTGATCTAAAGATCATCCGATTCTGACATGTACAAATGAAGATCTGAATTTATTTAGGTTATGGACAAATTGTCCAGGTCGGCCAGCGAACTCATGTAGGCTCAGAACCCCAACAGTCACATCTATTCATCCTCAACGTTAGCCTATAAATACATGATGCCTCATCCTCATTTGGACACACTACACTTCTCACACATATCTCTCTCCTCACATGATTGGGTACAAATTTCTGGGCAGTGCTCCACACGTGCGAAGCACTGTACTTCTCTGTTCCAGTCGTTGACTAGCCTTGACCGAATTTACAGGAGGCTGTTTTGACTGCGTTGACTTGCTTTTGGTGCGATTTTGGGTGGAGGAATTCTGTCCTAACAGGACGTAGATTTGGGCGCAAGAACCGAGGCAATTTGACCTCTTGTTTGACTAACGTTGACTGTACTAGGGTTGGCCACAGGGTTGACTTTTGTTGACTAGTTTTGACTGGATTTTTTCGCATTGTTTTGGGCTAATTAGACTTGTTGGAGGCTAAAGTTGATTGGGTTTGATCGAGCTAGATTGAGGAAGAAATCTGCCCTGTTGACCAGCGTTAACTTTTCTGGTTAGGGCTCTTTTGCTGCTGTTGTAAATGTACTATCTCTCTCTGCTGAACTATTGAAGACTAAAAGAAGATTTGATCAAGGGTTTCCCCACATTGGGGTTTGTCCCTGGCTGGTGCCACATCTTGTATCCTCTTGTCTTGGCTTGTCTTCTATTGTTTATGTTTATGTTCTATCAACATTTTACCTACATGTTTATGTGATTGCTAAACTGAAATTGATATTGGGCTCATAAAGAAATTGAAGTATAATTGCTCTAAAGCATAGAACATACCATTGTTGCCTAAAATTAACAAGAACGAACCCCTAGTTCTTCATTGAACTTTAAGGTCGATGCTTGTCGAGTGAAGCAAGCATTTTCTAGGCATCTTTAATTTCACCCTGGCGACTCCTACATATGTTTCATGAATACCTCAAGTAGGCTATCATTCTTTCATAAATTTCCCACTTTGGACATTGCTAGCGTCCCGGGACATCCCAATCATGTCACAGTAAGGATGGTACATGGGTTACCCGTGTTCGATGGTGACCCAAGCTCCATAATTGACCATGTGGAAAGATTTAATGCACACACTACAAAGGAGAAATGGGAAATCGTTGGTCCTCAATTTGATTTTGCTCCCATTTACGACACCGACAAGGAGGATGAGGATGAGATTGGTTTTCCCCTCCCCTCTGGCATGATTTATGATGACATACCCATTGATACCCTTGGGAAGGAGAATCTTCATTTTCCTTTACATAAAGAGGGGTAGTTGGAAGTGATCAATTTTCCTTTTAGGAGAGATCCGATCTTTGATATTAAAGAGATTGATAAGGCTCCCACTTCTCCTAAATATGATTCTATGTTCAAATCACTTGAGCCTTTAGATTATGATTTTGGGAAAGCGCACCCCGTTGAATGCAATATTTCTTTGCCCCTTTTTCCTATTGATCATCATCTTGAGTCTTCTTCAAGTGATTCCCTCACTGCTGGTCATATGATGTCAAGTAACTCTGAGCCCTTCCTCCTTCCCGAGTATAGGGTCAAGGAAAAGACCTTCATCGATTATACTTTTCCTCCTTGGATGCACTCCATAGTCTCCCCTCTTCAGTGTGATCATAATATGTAACCTACTTATGTTCATCCATCTTGTTGGCCTCCCTTTTCTCACTAATCATAACCCAATGAAGGGCATAAGCCATGACGTAAATAATAAGGACAACGGTGGAAGCTAAGTAACCTGACATGGGGATTCAGGATTTGTCAGATACGGGGATTCGAGTGTCGGATTCGGACACGTTGACCCCCCGGAATAGGACACGTTCGGATACGTTATATATATATATATATATATATATATATATATATATATATATCTATATATTAAAAACTAGATATTTCTTACACAAATTCTCATTAATGATACAAATTCATTGATTTCAAACATAGATCTTCATCTAGATGTAAGTTTTACTGTTTACAAAGTAAGTTAGTAACATTATAGCATGCATAGTACATACAAAATTCAAATACATGTCACATAAATGATAAATCAATGAATCATAAATTCTAAATTCACAAATGATCAATCATAATACATATTCAATTCATCAATGATCCAAAAGGAGTAAGACAAGATAGTAAGATAAAGACACTGACAACTATAGTTTTCTCATTAAGTCATCAAAATCAAAATGTGTTACATAGGTAGTGCAATGCCGATGACAAATAGAAATAGAAAATACAAAACAACTACAGGTATACAAGCCTCAAGGCAGTAGGTAGCCCATGACTCATGAGTCATCAATCCTCATAGTCATCATCAGAATCAGCATCATTGTCCTCATTACCATGGTCACCACTTCTCTCCTCTGCATCCTCCTCCTCCCCTGTATCCATAGCCGTCTTTGCATCTGCTGGTGTGGAGGATGACCCCTCTACAATATCACCATCATCAAATCTAACAGGCTCTAGCATTGGATCATTGAGATCCACGTTGGCCAATGCCAACTCAACACTGCGGTCCAAAGTCCAGACCCATATCATCAGGAAAGACATCCCACATCTTTGTCTTTCCCTTCAACCCTTGGAAGAAGGTATAAACTTGCCCTATTTACTTCACATGTGCGGAGATTGCAGGAAGGGTAACATATCCGAGGGTAAGAAGTTTATACTTGAAGTTACCCTTGAAGCAACCCTTGGATCTTAGTCCCATGGGTTCTCCTTTATTGACGATTTGGTTCTAGGGTGGTACTACTTGGGAAACCCTGACTTTGGGTGCATGGTCCCGCTCCTTTATCCGCATATATTACTCCCTTTCCACTCACTAAACCCCTTTCATCATTTCTCCCACCTGGGTCCACATAGGGCCAGCCTCCCTATCCCCTTGCCCCCACCTTGGGTCAGGCCTGGAATGATGCCTTGGAGGTTGAAGTAGCGAAAAGAAAAAGAAAAAAGCATAATTGGTCACATTTAACAAGAAAATGTACCACAAAATGCAAAAGATGGCTGGGACAAAAATAATTAGCACGTGGGCAAAAGCCAATACATGAGCTCTATCGGCACCATCTGAAGAATATTTTTGAGCGATGTCGTAAATATGGGATATCCTTGAATCCCAAAAAGAGTATCTTTGCAGTTTCTGAAGGTAACCTCTTGGGACACATCATTGTTAAAAGTGGGATCAAGGTAGAGCCGGACAGGGTTAGGACCATCATGCAGATTCCCCACCCAGTGAACAAGAAAGCCATGCAGTCTTTCTTGGGGAAAATTAACTTCCTCCGTAAGTTCATCTCCGACTATGCTCAGATTGTTAAACCAATTAAGGATATGATCAAGAAGGACACAATCTATAAATGGGATAAGAGGGAAAAGTACGCGTTTTTTTGTATCAAGCAAGCTATAGCAGAAGCACCCGCGTTATACAACCCCAACTTCGGTAAAGACTTCTTGCTCTACACTCTTACTTCCGACACTTCTTTTGCTGCTGTGCTAACTCAGAAGGATGAGATGAATAATGAATGCCTATCTCCTTCATGAGTGCAAGTTTGCAAGGACCAGAGCTCAACTACCATGTCGTGGACAAACAAACTTATGCAGTGTACAAGGCGGTAAAACACTTCAAACCCTATCTGTTAAAGAACTGTTGTGTAATCTTTGTTCCACACCCAACAGTCAGATCACTGCTCGTTCAACAAAAGCTGGGTGAAAGGAGGGCAAACTGGATGATCGGATTACAACAGTATAATCTAGACATCAATCGAGTTCACACCATCAAGGGTCATGGTCTTTGCCAGTTAGCAGCAGAGGCAGTAAAGGCAAAGGAGGAAGAAGAAGAGCTCGCAGGATCGGAGCAAGAGATTGAAATGTACAACGTTGAGCTAGCCATCCCTACTACAGACATAGACTCTTGGTACATAGATGTGCGCCAATACCTTGAGCATGGTATCGTGCCCTCTCACTTCTCTACACGGCAAAAGAGGGCACTCTGACTCAAAGCATTGTCATATCAATTGTTGCATGGGTGCTGTTCAGGGAGAACCATAATGGAGTACTACTCAGGTGTTTGGGGGCACACGATTAAAAGGTTTTACGTGATCTCCACGACGGACCAGTCGGGGGACACTTCGCAGGCAACACTACAACACATAAGGTTATGTGGGTCGTCTTTTACTGGCCTACATTATTCAAAGATGCTCACGCTTATGCCCTCAAGTGTTCGGTCTGTCAAAGGTGTTCTGGAAGAAATTAGAAGTTAGCAGCTTCGCTGCAGCCCATTGCAGTGGAAGAACTTTTTCAACAGTGGGGCTTGGATATCATTGGGGAAATTTTCCCACACTCATCGAAGCAACACTGTTATATCCTAACTGCTACATACTATTTCGCACGGTGGACAGGGGCAGTTTCATGCTGAAATAGGTGAACAATCAGGAAATCATCAACTTTCTGCAGCAGAATATCATCTCTAGGTTCGACGTTCCTACGTCACTTGTTTTTTACAATGCAATGTAATTTTCCTCATTAAGACTTCATGATTTTGCATTGGAAAATGTTATTATCTTGAAGCATTTTGCTAATTATTATCCATAGGGAAATGGTCTTGTTGAATCCACGAACAAGAACCTCATTCGTATCATAAAAAGGGCCATATTCTCTGAACAGCGAAACTGGCACTCTGCTTTGGTGAATGCCTTATGGGCTGATCAAGTCATGCCTAAACCTTCTCTGAACACCTCGCCTTACTTCCTGGTGTACGGAAAAGACGCCATCCTCCCGCCGAACATCTACTTGCCCGCACTCCCACTATCCCAAGAGTTCCAAGGCAAGCCATGTCTTTTAGTTTGGTGTAGGATGGACACTTTGCACAAGCTATAGGAGGAAAGGCTGAAAGCTAAAGAAAAATTCTTACTTCACTAGAGTCATATCAAGAGATGGTTTGATAGAAAGTCTATAAGGAAAAATAGCTTTGGTGTGGGTGATTTAGTCTTAAAGTGGGATAAAGCCCACGAAGACAAAGGCAAACACACTAAGTTTTAGTCCCTGTGGATTGGTCCATACATAGTTCAGGAGAAGCTTGGCCAACACACGTATCGTCTTCAATCACTTGATGGGAAGAATGACTCTCTCCCGGTCAATGGCCAAGACTTAAAACAATATTTTCAATGAAGATATGGGGGTTGCGCCTCGCACTATGTACATAGTTTTTTGCTGTTTGTTTTGTTTCTTTGTCTGAATTTTGTGTTGTTTTGTCATGCGAATAAGTGTTGTGCCTGATTACATTGTGGCTTCTAAGTGTGTGTGTGGTTGAAGTCTAAAGAGTCTTGCGACACTCGAGCATTTGGCTAGCCTTCTATCCGTCTTCCTTGTGTTGGTTATATCTTTTGGCCGATGAAGTTCCGACGGAAAATACGATCCGTCCGTAAGGAGAATTTTGGTCCAACCATGAACCATGGCTAGTCCGGAAATATCATGCCTATACTCAGTTTTTTCGCTGGTGTTCTCAAGCTTATCCAATTATTAGAAACGAAGAAGGGGAAATCTAAACGAGAAAACCTAAATTAGAGGTTTTTATATGCTTCTCTAAAGCAACAACCTCTTCTGCTCTCAATAAGTTGGTCCACCCCAAAATAAATAAGTGTCGATGCACAATTCTCTTTAAATAAATAAATAAAGGCAAAATAAGAGAAATACTTCTTGTGCAGAGAGGTGAAGCAAGCAACTCCGCCGGGGTACTGTCCAGGCTTGCTGGCAGCGGAGTAATGTTTGTGTTCTTGAGTGACTCCGCCGGGGTACTATCTAGGCTTGTTGGTAGCGGAGCAACACCGAAGATGAAAAACTATACTCTGAAAATCTTAAGCTCGCGATCTAAACTACCCTATCCAATTCGAAACATTGTGGTTACGCTAAATCTTATGTTGTGTTCAATTGAGAAGGTATAGAGGGAACCATATCTGCCCATAGGGTAAGTGGAAAGGCCAAAATAATATACACGATGAATCAATACTCCCTGAGGAACCAAGGCCCTGCACAAAAGAAACTAACCAAGACAAAGAAGCTAGAATTCAATTAGTGTGTCACCAAGTGTTGTAGCTGCTGCAACACCCTACAAGATTTTGGCTTGCACTCAAATTTCAGAGCCTTCCTTGGTCTTCCTTGATTGTTGCAAACGCTCAAGCTCATCCCATGAGCTTTCTTGAATTTCTTTGGCTCCTTTTGCTTGTTGGATTACTTGTCGTCTTTTGGCATGTTTGACTGTTATGTAATGTTTACGAGCCTTTTTTGGTGGTTTCAAAGGTCAATTCTTGTGTAAACGAGTTGTCCTAACCATGTAAACATCTATCGCACTCATACACAAAGTCTTGAACGCTCTCGCACAAATGTCGTCACGGTCGTCCCAAAGTCTATCCTAAGTGTCGCACTTGTCGCATCTTGTCATGAGACAGTCACAAAGAGGGGAATGCTTTGTTTGTTTGTTTCAATGATCTATGTTGTCGTGTCGTCAAAGTATGCTAAGTGTGTGATCACAAGTCAAGGTCATCACGAGTCCAACTCCCCTCCCACACTTAGCCATTTTCAGAAAATATTCCCGACCAAGCAACTTAGCTTCACTGACCCATGACTAAGTTGTGCATTGCGCAGTCTCAACCCTCATTGATGTGACCTTGCTGCTTGGAACTACGCAGTGTGCAGTCACTGTCCTCCAGGGCTGAGGTTGTGTGCAATTCCAAAGTCTAGCAGCCTTCCTTGACCCCCATAATTGCGTAGTTGTGCCTCCTAGTCTGCCTTGAATTGCACACTTCGCACTTTTAGTACTCAAGCTTTTCCCTTGCCTGCTGGAACACCACAAAGTGCAGAGAGCCCAACCTCCCTTGGTCTCCATCACTGCACAGATGTTTCCTCCAGTGTCCTTCCCTAAGCCAGAGCTCACTGTCCCTAGAAACTACGCAGATTCTTCCTTCAAGACCCTCTGTTGCCCAATCCTCCTTGCCTCTCAAAACTGTGCAGAACTGTCCTCCCAGCGCCCCATCCCACAACAACCACTGCCTGATTGAACTGCACAATCTTGGCCCTCAGTGGGCATTGCACAATTTTTCTCCTCAGTGAGGACTGTGTAGATAAGTTCCTCAGTCAAGCCTGAGCTGCGCAGTCTCAGTGATCAAGCTCTCTCCCTTTCAGTTGGAACTATGCAATGCGTAGTTATTGAACCTTTCCTCCGAGTTTGTGACTTGTTCGGGTTTAGTTCATGGATAACAATGCATCATCTTAGACTAGGGAGTTTTCGGATTGATGTTGTCCCGTCATGAGTGAATTGCAGGAATAGGTACACTATCAAGTCATGGCGAGATGATGAAGGAGGAGGAGGCAAGCATGCCTAAAGACTCACTTGTAGCTGAACTTACGAGTAGACCTATCAAGAGCAAGCAAAGGAAGACAAGTTTGCAACCACATCCCAAGACCAAAGATCAGTGAAGACCTCGCATCATCAAGCTATGCGGAGGAGAAGAGAAAGCATGTCCAAGAACACATCTATCACTGAGCAGCAACAATGGCTTGACATTGCCAAATCATCAAGCCAGTCCATGTCAACAGTGTCATGTCAAGTCGTGTCATGAGTGGTCATATGCCACTGCACTAGTGTGGACCATGTATATTGTAATCAAATGTATTGTAAAGTGGAAGTCCAAAGGACACACATTAATATGAAGATTCATGTAAGTTGAAAAGTCATAGGAAGTTGAATAGTCATGAGGGTAGTCAAAGAGTCACAAGGGGAAAGCATCACCCCTTGGTTATATATACCCTCTCATTGTATGAGTAAAAGACTTTTCATGTTGGCTCCTCCCGCAAGGCCTTAGAGAGATCAACTATTTCTTTGAGGAACAAGGAGTGGCTCCAATATCCCCCTATTGGGGCTAGTGATGTACAATGTAAATATGTGTCTTGGAACTTTTGTTTCATAATAGAAGCCTTTTCAGGTCAGCACGTTCTGTTAAAATTTGGGTCCCAGAGGACAAGTGGTTCCCTAAGGCTTTGATCTTTGGCCTAGGGAAAAGTGTCCAAATTTATTTTTTACTTTTCTCCTAAAGTGACTTTATAAGTGGTAAAGTCAATTTAATTTAAAAGTGACTTTATAAGTGGTAAAGTTACATTCTAATTTAAAAGTGACTTTATAAGTGGTAAAGTTACATTCTACTTTAGAGGTTACTTTGTTAAAGTGAATGGAGAATTAGAAAGTGAAAAAGTGACTATGGAAATAAAAGGCTAAGTGGGTGAGTTAAAAAATAGAAAGTGAGAATTAAATGCACATTTATTCTCATCCCTAGATCTAGATGAATCTCAGCCATTAGATCTTAGGGTAACCCAAAAGGTCATTTAGAGAATAAAAGGAGAAGAGAAGATGAAAAGATCAATTCATTCTTTCATGAGCATTTGAGAGAGAGAAGAGAGAGCAAGGAGAAAATTTTTGAGTAGTGAGGAAATGAAGGAGAGCAACAAGAAGATATTTCAACAAATCTGGGCAACATTATTTATTGGCATGCATCCCAAGGAAAAATCGTATAGCCGGAGAAAGGCACATAAATCGAGGAAGAGGGATAGTAAGTTTTGTGCACATTTTTCGAGGCTAGCCGTACAACATTTAATGTTTTTTGTTTTTTGTTTTGTTTTGTTTTTTTTTTATGTTTGGTTCACGGATACCCATGGTCACTAGGCAGCCGCTACGTCCACGATTCAACATTGAGTGGACCCCACCCAAAGGGGATCAACACCCTCAGCCTATTTACTAACATGACCCCAAGAGTTTTCGGGAATTGACCTTGTGACCTCCCAATTGGCGAGGCACTGATTTGACCGATTGAGCTAACTCTTGGGGCTCACACAACATTTAATGTTGTTCTATTGCTGTAAAAATTTCTGTTTTCGCTGTTTGTTGATTGGCACAATTTTCGAGGTGGAGTTCAAGCACGAAAATCGAGATAAGTTGTAATTTGTGGTTGCTGGAATTTTTACTGTGTATTTCAATTTTTCTGTAAAAGCATTTTCAGAAATAAAGAAGAGCTCTCAAACTGGTTTTCCCCAAGAGT
The DNA here is from genome assembly GCA_000404065.3 of Pinus taeda. Taxonomy (NCBI): domain Eukaryota; kingdom Viridiplantae; phylum Streptophyta; class Pinopsida; order Pinales; family Pinaceae; genus Pinus; species Pinus taeda. The sequence continues at coordinate 62,405 of APFE031241877.1, forward strand.
TGTAGGGGGTTTTTCCAGGGTCACATTGACCAAAAATCACTGTGTTATTTTCTATGTGTGGCTGTCATAATTTTGTTGTGTTTTATTTCTGCAATTTCAACAGTTGTGAAATCTCTAAATTTGTGTTTTCAGAAAAATATTATCATTTCCAGATTTTAGAATTTTTATCATGCTTGGATTTAAAACTAAATGCATGGAGTGATAAGGAAAACTGATAACCGGAGTGGGGGTTGAAATTTCTTCACGTTCTTTATGCATGAACTATGAATGTTTGTAAGACTATTCTGTGGACGTTTGTATTTCATGTTTTCTTTCACATGTGTTAAGATAGTTGAACTAGTTCGGTTATTTTAGTTTGTATCTTGTTGAGAATGTGTTGTAATTGTTGTTATTGCTGTCTCATCCTTGTGGACTGTCTCGCTGGATGGTAGATGAATCTTCCCTTATTTGTTGGTTGTAACGACTGTCCCATTCACTGTGGATTGTTCCGCTGGATGATAGACAAATCTTCCCTTGTTTGTTGGTTGTAACGACTGTCCCATCCGCTGTGGACTATTCCGCTGGATGTTGGACAAGTCCTTTTGGTTCATGTGTGTCTCTTCTTGGGTGGTACTATTACCTCTCACTTAGATGCTCATTTTTCTCTCCCCCTTTGCAGTAGAAGAACCTCGACATAGTTGCAGTGCACACTCACCAGGCACACTCCCCTTGCTTTTCTAAGACACCATTGCATCACTCTCTTGTGTTGACAGTTAGAGTCAAGGAAAATCTTTTAAGGATTTGGCGAACGGGCCTTTATAGTTTATACCGGATGGGACTCCTACACCAAACAATGTGAGGTCTGATTGGGAATTCATATCGGGGAGATCCCCTTGAATGTTGTCCGGTTCAACACCATCAACATAGTCAAAATAGCATATCTTTGACAACAAATACTGACTAGCAAGATGTCCTCCCACAGGTTCCAAGCCAACCCTCCAATATCATACAATGATTCCTTCGAGTAGATTTGAAATTTGCCTTAGCCACAGTCACAAAACTCACATGATCCACAAAAAGTTAGTACCATAGAACTTGCATAAGCCACATAGATATGATGCCACATAACTCACATAAGTGATGCTACATAAATCGCATATGTGATGCCACAAAACTCGCGTAAGTGATGCCACAAAACTTGCATATGTGATGAAGATGATGAGCCCAAACTTCTGCTTATATCCACAACAAATCTTCACTTACCAACAGAGACAATGAGATGATCTGAGTGCCTTTTGTTGGAGGAGAGATGCACATATATATAGTCTCCAAGAGGGGTCGAATAGGTGCCTCCAAGGAGCCAGGCCGACTTGGACACTTTGTGGGGTAATAAACCAATAATTATAAATTCAATTTTTCTCTTTTGATTTTGCTCATGAAAATACTGACTGCAACTACCATTTTTCAACAAGCATGGTGACAGGGGGAGCATAGGTGTTGACATCAATGACAAAAGGGGATATTGTTGGAAGAAATTGTGATTGATGTCAAAGGGTGAATGGGCCAGCATTTGTTTGGTGATTTGTGTGCACAAATTAGTGTATTTGGATGCAAGAATCCTTTAGTTTGATAGCCCTTGTCACACCATTTCGTTTGATAGTGGCATGCCTTGTGGGTCCTATTGGTTGAATAGATATTCAAGGTTGAAGCTTGATGCCCCAAATTGGTGGGTTTAGCACCAACATCTTGCTCCTCAATTTCACGGCCTCAAACATCTATTGCTGCCCCTAAAATAAGGTTAAACTTGTGACTTGAATTAGCTTAAATCTGTGTCCAAAGCAGTCTTGAAAGAGGACATATGAAAGACATAAAATTTTATCTTAAAGTGTCTTAAGTCTTCTTGTTCAGGTTGGCTTCACATCGACTTTGATATAAACGTGTCTTTTAAAAAAAAGAAAATCTTACAATTTGTTCAGATAGACCCTAATAGAAGGCTCCCAGTAATGTGTGTATATATATATATATAGAAAAATAATGGAGCATCTGATTGAGTACATTTGAGGCAAAAATATTTGAAGTGCATCGAGATCCGTGAAAAGGAAAATTTTAGGGGATGAAGAGAAAATATCAAGGCCAAGCTCAAGCTTATCTCTTTGCAGTTGTATAAGGACGAATCTGTGCATCCTGAGGCTAAATCCAAGTTCATCCTAAGGCTAAAACCCAAGCTCTTCTGAGGCACATTTTGATCTGTTTTGAGGGGTATTCTTTGTCTATTTCAACTCTCTCTTGAGGCAAGTTTCGACCCTCTAGAGGCCTCTTCCTATAGCATACCACGAGTGTCATAGAGATCGAATTTCGGCCTCCCTTTCTCAGGTTAAATCTCTGATCAAGGTTTCGGGTTCTAAGGCATGTTTTTAGTCTCCTTTTCGGCCTATCTTTCTGTGAGTATTTCGAGGTGTTTAAGGCAGATTTGGAGCATCTTCAACTTGCTTTGAGGCCTTCCTTTTGTGATTGATTTTGGCCTTGTCTTGGGCACACCCGAAGCAAATTTTGGGGGCTGATCCTAAGGTTATTTTAAGCTTACCTGAGGCGGAATGAGAGCTGTTTTCTAGATCATCTTATGGAAAATCAAATCTCTACTTAGGGCAAATTTGAAGCATACCTTGAAGTCATTCTTAGCACATCTAAAGCAGCTGTTTGGAGGTATAAACTAGAATCAATTTGTGGTGTTAATGGTCAAAATTAGAGTGGCGAACTTACTAGAGTAGTTTTGAAAGTTGAATATGTTCAGGCAGAGATAGCAGTGATTGTGTATTGTTGTATTTGGGTCATTGTCCCTAGTACAAGATCCCAAAAATTTTGATTTATCTTTTATTATTAAGGGTGGTTGGGTGGTGCTAGGCAAGGAAGTTGTAGCTTCCTTCACGAGGTTGTCGCCTCTTTCTAGTGGGAGTTGGCAAACTTGGGGTTGTAGCCCTTCTAGTTGTAGTTGGTAAATCCAGAAGTTGTAGCCTCCCTTGTAATCTCTCTCTCTCTCTCTCTCTCTCTCTCTCTCTCTCTCTCTTATATATATATATATATATATATATATATATATATATATGAAAGTGAGGAAGACATCTAGGAAAGAGATGTTTTTGGGTAGCGCATACTGACATAGTTCCATATAGTCATATGGAATAACTTCATATAGTTGTTTGAAGTTCTACAATGGCCATTTTTGGGTTAAATATATGATTATAATGTTTATAGACTCACAATGATCATTTTTGGATATATTGATGACCTTTCATCGCACCTCTAACTGTATATTTTAAATTTGAGTCTTCTAGTCCCATTGTATGTATACCATAGTTTTAAAAACCAGAACCATGTTTTCAACTCATCCACCTATCTATTGGAGTGCACATAATTCAATGAATTGGTCTTGAAAAAATACATAAAATAATTAATTTTAAATGAAAAAAATTATTTCAAGATTTCAAACCATGATTCCAAACCATTGGAGACAATATGCAATGTTTGCTCATCTATATACCGTGTAAAGGTGCATATATCAAAATGGCATTGAGTGCAATACAAATCATCAACAAAACACATAATCAATGAGGCTCTAAATGGCCTCTGGTGTCCAAAAACAATGCTACAAGCTACTGGGCCACTGGTCTACTACAAATCACTGATCAACATGATTACTCATCAAACTCATCACTAATTCACCACTACTAAAAATGGGATCCGTTACCCACCAAAAGTGGGTAACCCTAGGCTTAGTCACCAGGTTCGGCGAATTTGAATGAATAAGTTCGAAATTCGCCGAACTTCAAACAAATACAAACTTATTTGTTCAAGTTCGCCGAATTTTATGGCGAACTCGAATTTAATAACGAACTCGAATTTAATGCCGAACAAAATCGATTAAGTTCGTTTTTGGTTCGAAGAAAATCGTTTTGGTTCGAATTTTTTTGCTGTTTTAAAAAAATTTCCAAATCAATTACGGGCCCGTTTTACCAAATCAATTGCAGGTTTCATTGTTCGCCGGAGGGTTAGTTTCATTGTTTGCACCGTGCGGGGGGTTTGAATAGTTTGATACACAGTTACACTGCCAGTTCGAGCACTGACGACCAGTTGACCACTGACCTCGGTCCTCAACTGAACTCCGCGTGAGCAACATACTGATACAGTCTAAACTTCACACGTAACACAACTCGGCTTTTGACTGAGGACTCATGTTGCCTCAGGCTCTCAGCTTGGCTTTGAAGTTGACTCCTGCACCGTGCACGCCGAGTAGTCTTGACTCTTGCACATCGAGCAGTGCATAGTAACTTGTAAGTTTATAAACCTGTAAATATGCAACAATTATGTATAATCGCATTCTCTGTCTTGACCAAAATTGTTTTGGTATGCGATTGAAGGTTTAGTGCATAGTTTGATCTCTGTTTTGTTCTAGCACAGACTATAAATTGGTAGTGTAACTTCAATGTGATAAAATCGATCCTAGCCACAGAGTATATCTGAGGGCGGGCAACATTTGATCTGCACACATAGTTGTTTCAAACTTTTAGTTTGACAACATTTGCACTCAGAAGTTAGAACTTAAAACTAGTATGAGGATTCATACTTGAAGGCTTGAAGCCATTGTTTGTTAGAAAAATCATGATAATATAGGTTGTAGCCTGTAGCCTAGGCTCTAGCAGTAGCACCTTCTTCAAATCGTTTACAGATTTGATCTTTTAAAAACGTTTCACCTCACCAAGATTCTTTAATGTCTGCTTAGCATTTCAATTTTTTTTTTTTTAGGAGATTCTCCATGGGTGAATAGACTTATAAGTTGTACGCTGTAGGCTGTGATGATTTTTTTTTTTTTTGTATGTTTCAGTAACCTGTCACCTGTGTATCAAGTTATCAATTGATCTGTCTTGACTCCTCTCCTCAAACCCTGCACTCTGCAATCAATATCATTGATTGGTCTAAATTATAATTGTGAAATCTGAGTAGTGTGAGATAGCTCAGATTTTTTTTTTTGAAGTTCTGAGTTCTGACAAAGCCTGCTGCCTAAGATCAGTGAACCTTCAACTTTCAAGCAACCTCAAGTTTCCAGCAAGCCGCACTGTCTAGATTGTCCAGCCTCCGCTGTCCAGGTAAGTCAAAAATTAAAATACACCTTTTTTTATCAGTTCAATAAAATTTACTAGTTTTTATTAGTTAAAACTCAAATACAATTATTAGTATTTAAAGAGGTTGAGGTTGAATTTTGAACTGATAATTTTTTTTATATAAAATATAGTTTCAAATTTTCATAATTTAATTCTGCAAAAAAAAAAAAAAAAACTAATGAAAATGTAAATTCAAAAAAAATTGAAGACATTTCAAACTTCAAGCCTTCTCCAGTTTTCAACAATCAGAGGTTCAAAACCTTCAAATTTCAATTGCACCCCCAAAATCAACTGCTGTAGGTTGGAATTTTGTCAAAAAAAGATGGTTATAATCTTTCTTGTCAGCTGTGTGGACATAATTTCACTAGCACTTTAAGTAGAGCAGTGGATCACCTTCTCGGTATTAGCAATGGAAGTGGAGGTGGTGTTGAAGCCTGCACTAAGATCACTGATGAACAAAAAGCCACAATGCAGAAAGACCATTCCAATTCACAGATGCAAAAGGAGAAAAGGGTAAATAAGAGGCAGCGAATTGAGAGGGAGATTGCCATGTCTTCCTCCAACACCATTAATTCAATCTCAAACATTGGTGGATCAAGTTCTACTCAAGCAAAACTAGGTGGAATCAAAACATAAAATCAATTTTGGAAACCTGTTGAGAAACAGGAAGTTGATGATGCTGTTGCAGAATTCTTTTATGCATGTGCAATTTCCTTTAACGTGGCGAGGAGTCCATATTTTAAAAATGTAATTAAAAAGGCCGTTGATTTTGGGAAGGGCTATGTTCCTCCCGGATCTGAAGCTTTAAGGACAACTTTGCTAAAGAAAGCAAAAGATAGAGTGACAGGAAATTTGGCTGAGATTAAAAAGTCTTGGAAGCTTACAGGGTGCACAATTTTGAGTGATGGTTGGTTAGATTTGTGTCATCGCCCATTGATCAATGTGCTTGTTTATTGTCCTCAAGGGGTACTTTTCTTGAAGGCAATAAATGCAATGGATCGAGTGAAGACATATGAATTTATTTTTGGAATTTTGGATGAAGCGATTCAAGAGGTTGGGGTGGAAAATGTTGTCCATGTTATTACAGATAATGCATCAAATTGTGTTGGTGCAAGGAAGTTGATTATGGAAAAGTATAATTAGATTTATTGGACACCTTTTGCAGCTTACTACTTGGATTTAATGTTGCATGGCTTAGCCAAATTTCCTTGGGTCAATGAGACAATCCGAGGAGCCAAAACAATTGCAAACTTCATCATCAAACATCGTCTCACTTTGAGCATATACAGGAAGAATGCATAAAAAGAGTTGTTGAGGCCTTGTGATACAAGGTTTGCCACTTTTTATATTACTTTGAAAAGAGTTGTTGAGGAAAAAGTGAGCCTACGAGCTGTTTTTTGCAACACTGAGTGGGAGAGATCTACCCTTTCAAAAGAAACTAAGGGGAAAAATGTTGAACAAATAGTGCTCAATAATGGATTTTGGGAAAATGCAAACAAGGTTTTAAAAATTTGTGGCTCAATTGTTAATGTGCTCCGCATGGTTGATGGTGACAAACCTTGTATGGGTTTTGTTTATGAAACCATTGATTGTTGCAAAGAGACCATTGCAACTGCTTTTAATAATGTGGAAGCTGATTACAAGGAGATATGGGATTTAATTGATCAAAGATGGAAGATGATGCATAATCCATTACATGTAGCAGCATGCTATTTGGACCCTAGATTGTTTGGGTTACCAAAACAGGGATGAAGAAATCATGAATGGACTTATCCAGTCTATTGAGAAGCTAAATCCAGATCTAGAAATTGCAGGTTTGATCAGAAGTCAGTTGAGGGCATACAGGTTAGAAGAAGGGTTATTTGGAACACAATCAACAAAGTATGATAGAAGCAAAAGCGATCCAGCAGTATGGTGGGAATTTTATGGTTCAGGGGCACCAAAATTGCAAAATTTTGCAATTCGTATCTTAAGCCAGGGATCAAGTGCATCAGCATGTGAAAGGAATTGGAGTTCCTTTGACCACATTCATTCCAAGAAAAGAAATAGACTATTATCTGGAAGATTAGAAGATCTTGTTTATGTTCGTAGTAACTTGTAGTTGGCATTGAAGAATGTGGCTAAAGAGTCATCCAATTCCTCTACTCCGTGGATCGATCTTGTTCCAAATGCATCAATAGATGACGCTGATTTGTACATTGATAGTGACATTGACAGGGAATTGACTGATGAATCTGATGCTGAAGCATCTAGCGGATTCACAACTCCTACTGCTCTTGATGACATAGAACTTTTTGATCTATCAAGTGAGCCACAGGAACATCAAGAATAAAACTTGTGTTCTTGTTTTAGATTTCTAGTTTACTTTTTGTATGAACAATTTTCTAAAACTGCCAAGCTACTTTAAAGCTTAAACTTTCGAGTTTATATATTTTGAATACTTTTTTATTAGATTGTTTTTCAATATATGAAATCTGATATGGCCCATGGTTTTGTTGAATTTGATATGTGTGCCAAATTGCCAATGTCTATGATGAATTTCTCACCTTGTTTACTATGAATGGAACTTTGGAAGTTGGAAGTTGGTTCTTTATTGGAATTTGGCACTTGCTTTCATGGTTTATAAAAATTTAAAATTATGTCGAAATGATTTAAATGTTTGAGCAATAATCTTATGTCTTTGCAATGTGCATTATGGACTTTGAATTTGACTTTAAATTGATTTTTTATATATATATACATTTTTTTTTCTTCGAATTTCTATATGTCGAACTTTATTGACAAAATTTTAGTTGCCGAACTTTATTCGAATTTCAAGGTCGCCAAACTCGAACTCGAACATGAACCTGGTGACTTAGACCCTAGGAGAGCTTTTTCTCCTATTCATCTTCTTCCATCTGGAAGCCAACTTTGTAGCTGATGTGATGCGCTGTTTTATCTCTGCTCCTTTCATCAGCGGTACATTTCCTTGCTCATTTGTTAAGAGCATATGTTAGAAGGTGGGAGATCCGACCCAAAAGGTATGTTTTTCATTGTGCAATCAAGTGCTTATGCTTGTTTTTCATTTGAGCATTTTGGGCATGGATTATTGGGTGGCTTGGAAGAAGGAAGGGCTTTGAGCATGGTTTTGTTTCCTCACCATAAATGGGGGGTTAATCTTCAATCCTAGTCCCATGGGATCTCCCCTATTGGTCAATGGCTTTAGGAAGGACACTACATGGGAAATCCTGATTTTGGTATCGTGGTTTTGTTTTCCCATTCCATATTTTTCACTCCCCTCCGCACATTAGAAGCCCTATTTCATCATTTCCCTTCTTTGGGTCCACGGGACATTGACACACCCCCTCCCCTTGTCCACATATCTGGGTTGGGCCTAGAAACGTTTCCCTAGAGGTTGATGCAACTAAAAGAAAGTTAAAAGCAAATCATGGCCACAAGCAAGAAACAAAAAAAAATAAAATCATAAAATGCAAAAGAACGCTGGGACATTTGCTATAGTAAATGGGCAAAAGCCAAACGTGAGCTCTACCCCTTATTATTATGGCCATCACCCTGGTTCCTAGGGCCCATGAGTGCCCGTCACATCATTAAAGGAAACCATGCACGTCCCAATCCCTGGTGGGTGATGAACTACCCCACCTTATGGGGGTATTACTTGTTTTACATAATTCACAACATGCTCTCATTACCTAGAGCTTCGAGCAATAATACAAAGAAAAATCAAGAAAAAGAAAAAAGAAAATAAAGAGAGGTGGAAAATAAATTCTCTCGTGTAATCGCGATTCCTCCCTTGTCACATCTCTACACGCAATACGTGGGCCTCAATCATTATTGCTATCCTTGTACCCATGGCATCTAGCTTTGAGACCCCCTTGTTCCCATTGCATTCCATCATCATTCATATGCCACCTATTAATTGAAGGATGTATCAGGAACATTTTTTCCCCTTAGGGGTTGGGAACACCTAATAGGATCATTTATTAGCCACTCCTACCTAGGGAGGTAACAATATTACGTGATCAAAACCCCAAATTTGGAAAAGAAGTCCTATATGAAGTCTCAATTTTCCCTTGATCAACAAGCTTGGTTCACTTAGATGCACTAATGATTAATTTTACCTAATGGTAAAGATGCAGTTCTGGACATTATGTGTGATTGGAAGGTGGTTTTCATCATGGATTGGGCAATTTAACTGGAACCCAAGTCCACTAGAAGAGCATTATGACACCCCACAGGTGAAGCGTTGAGAGCCATGGGACTCCTATCTACTTGTAGAGTATCACTCCATTCCATGGGTACCTACAACACCCCAATAGTTTGTACTTTGCCCCACATCATGAATGAGATGATATACTTGGACCAATGTGCCCCTAGCCGACTTAGAAGTGCACTTATGGTCTGGAAGCTGATTCGAGGCCCAAATGAGGTTGTCTCACTCCTTGAGGCATGGGAGGGCTAGCACCATACTTTGAACCCTCAATTTTGGAGCAAAATCAGGTTATTTGATAACCAGGAGACCCATGAGACCCATTTTGTGCCCGAAACACAAAACTGGGCTCCACATGATGATTTGCATGGATATCTAGGGGCCATCCCCTAGAGGATGATTTTTGGAGCCCTGTTGACTCAGTTTGGCACTAAGGGAGCTCAACACATGCCTCCAAGAGGCCAACATAGTGATGACGTTAGCATTTCAGCCCTCTTGTGGGTTAATTTTTATGATTTCACATTGGTTATGTGGTTGGCTTCTAACCACAATTAGTTTTTGTCCATCATTTGACAACTAAGAGGGGCCTTATGCTAAAATTAGACTTGATTGGACATGTATAAATAAGAGGGACCTCATTTAGTCTCTCATCATCATCTCTTGGACAATTCTGCCTCTTAGAAGAATTCCGCACTTGTTCCTTCTTGGCTATTGGAGATCTATTGGATGCATATCGATATTTGGAACCTATTTTTGATTGTTTTTGGAGCTACTTCTTTGGATAATGGATGGATATACTACATGTTTTCTTGTAAGTGCTTATTGTTGAAGATTTTCTATCTTGAAATTGTCTAATGTATGGAATTGCTAATTCTAGATTATGCTTTTTTGTGCCCTAATTGTTGAAAATTAATTTTGAAAGGTTATCTAGTTGAGTATTGCATACGATATTCATTGTACAACATGTAATGAATGTTCCTACTGGAGGAAATCTTTAAACTCTCCATCAAACTCCATTTTCTTTTGAAGTGGGTAAATGCTAAAAGTTGATACCTAGGGCATCAATTTTTGGCCTCCTTAGAAAGGATATATCTTATCTATCTCATCCTTGACTCCATATACCTAAAGGACAAGGCACTAGTCCAAGTTATTGGTGATCAATCCGAAATTTTCTCCATAATTTTTCCTCTTAAATCAATCCTTTTAAGGCTAGTGTGAAAATCTAGGGCGTGCAATGCAATTTTAGGGAGGAGGCTTTTTGGTGATTTGAGAGCCTAAACATCAAGCTTAGGGTCTAGGCTACCTATTCTATAAGTTTGGTGGGCATCCACTCAAATTTCATCCATAAAATCTCTCGCCCTAGTTGTGTCTCCAAGAGGGAAACCCTAGTTCTTTTCCCCTCAACTTGAGGTTTTCCTTGAAGGTTGTATGAGCTTAGTATTTGTTGAAGTATTTCATAAGAAGCCTTTTCTCCTGGGAATACCTATCACCATCGAAAATTTCAAAACCCTAGGTCTTGAGCCTCCTTTTCTAGGGATTTCCTTTGAGAGCGTTTTGTTTCCTTGAAGCCTTGAACCGTTATTGAGTCTCTCTCTTGAATGAGTTTTAGCTTGATCACTTTGTGCCTTATACTGAGCATATCTATTTTAAGTGATCTCCTTCCTACCAGGACTCCTCCCATCGGTGAAAGTCCGTAAAGAGCAGGGGGTTTTGGCTGAGGTGACATTGGGCCTCTACCCCAATGTTAGCACTTAGTCTAGCTCTTGTCTTGTAGGGTTTCCCTCTCCAAGGCTTGCTAGATTTTGTGGTAATAGGTTCATCAACAAGAGCTACATAAACATCATCTGGCTCAAAGTCTTCACACTTAGATTCTTCAACTGTATAATATGGTAAAAATTGAAAAAGCTTAACATGCCTAACCAGTTATTTTGGTTTGAGTAAATGGTATAATTTTGTTAAAGCCATGGTAGAGGAGTTCAACAATCAATACCACCAACATCAAGGTACATAAAGGGCTTCGTGCTCTTGATTAAATGCCAATCCTTTAACCTCATACATGATAGAATTCAATGAAAATGTTACAGTTCTACCAATCTTAAAATCCTGAAAACTGTGAAGTCTACTGAATTTTTGAGAGGGATATGAAATTCTACTTTTTCCAGATGAAGTCTGACAAGGTTGGAACCGCTCAAACATTTTGAAAAAATTAATGGTAATATTTTAAGAATTTAACATTACATAGACTCCCAAAATTCCTAGGTTTAAGTTAGGTTTTTTTGTTTAGGTTTAGGATTTAGAAGGGGGAGGGTTGGATTTATAGCCAATGGGGCTGTTATGAGAGAGAATTAGCCCCTAGCTTCCTCCAACAACCATCTGAAAAACCACAACTGTGGGTCCCAAATTCCCCCCATGCGTGAGATTTGAATGGCCTGGTTTGGAGCGGAACTGGCTGGTTCACTGGATTTTTCTACTGGGTCATTGGCTGAAGGTTACTAACCGGTCGGTTTGACTGGTTACCGGTTCAAACTGGCCGGTTTTAAAACTATGATGTATACTTGATTGACGATAAATTTATACTGCAAGCTTGAATGTGTACCTCCCAGTGCCACTCTCACTGAATTTCATTTTGTGGCAGTGTCTCTAAATTGTGCCTTCCAGTTTCACTATGTTTAACTTTATCATTGTAGCTTTTGAACTTGTGAGCATCCTGTCCTGTTTTTAGCATATCTTGTTTACATCAAGGAGTTTCATCTTTGTGACTGCTGAAGCTTGTGCCTTTCAGTCATACCGTTGATGCTTCTTTTATTAAATAAATGATGATATTTTTGTTGGGCCTGCAGGTTTTGAACTCCTTTTCTTCATTGACCTATAGTTTTTAATGTTGAGATATATGTTTTATATAATCTTTTTGGCTAAGCTGCCTTGCTATGAGGGATGTATCTATGTTGTCAAAGTCATCCAGGACTCGCCCCTGGCCTCATCCATATCCATTTGGGGGGATTTGAACATGGGTCACCGTGTTAATAGAAGCCCGATCAGCTCACTGCTTGCTGCTATACCTCACTGCTGTAGGCACAACGACCTATAATTATTTATTTTCTGATTAGAAAAGTAATCTGTTCATGTAACTTTTGAACTCATGTCTTCATTGTGTATATGCTGATGATTAGTCATTATGTCCCAGTTGCACGACTTATTTCTCAATATTTTACTGGACTTATCTGAGTAAACATGGTACATATGCAGGCAACCAGTGTAATAGGTACAGGGACATTTGGATGTGGTACTGTTATTGTTGAAGGAGAGGATTTTATTGCTGAGGGAATCACCTTTGAAAATGCTGCTCCAGAGGTATTATCGTGTATTTTACTGCAATGCCTTTTTTTCCTTTTGCGTTGTATTATAAATAATATAAATTTGAACCTCGAAAATAAAATCCAAAGGTAAGAGTTACATAGTTTCGTCTGATGCTACACCCACCTTTGGCGCTAGTGGTGGTTTGCATCTTTCTCTTCTAGCTTTCCGTCTGAAAGGTTTAAGTACATTTATGTTTTGCCATGTATCTAAGTCGGATAAAATTGTTAGCAGATATGCTGATTCACGATCATCGGAAAAAATAGGCTCATAAAATATCAATTTTGTGGTCTCTCTTTTATAAAGAATATTTATTGAAATGCGATTCTCAAAATAATCTTATTTCAATATCCATGTCATTTGACTATAGATATTCAATTGAAAGTCACATGTAGGTCTCTCTCATTTTGTTTCAGGATCTAGCTGAAACGATTGCATAAGGATGAGTGGAAAATAATATAATTTGTCCTTTTTTTTTTTATTTTTATAATCAATGGTTTCTCATTGAAATAATTCATTTAGTATATTATTTGTGGGTAGCTTTAGAGAAGCTCCTATAAGCTTTAGATTTGATTTGCACAAATGATAAACACCTTTTTACAATATAATCCATCACACCCTCACATGGTATAAAGTCCTGAGCACTTAGGGGCTAGTTTTTGCAACTTAGGAAGGATACCCATTGCCACTTCAATAGCTCTTCCCCTTTTTAGGTTGGTTCTTCTCCTACTCAAGGGGGGCTTTCCTAAGGATAGAATTATTAATGCTATGGAGTGGAGGTTCAATGTGAAAATGAATAGTAAGCCTCAAATAAAACAAAGTGGTTGCAATATGTGGAAGTGAAGTGCAAATGGAAAAGGGGGTATAGCAAAGGAAGGAAGAGGAGAAACAAGGGAATGGAATGTTGAGGGATTAGCACCTATCGATCTAAGGGATAATGGAGTCATGAGACATTCCAAAATGAATGCGCTGATTTATTGCCATCAACTATCTTGAGGTAGGCTATGAGGTAGAAAGACTAATTTGACATCTTCCACCTGCTTTGATGAAAAATCTAGTGCGAAATCTTCATCGATTTGTTTGTACCTGTAATATTCCTAACCCGGAATATTCCTCAAACCCCAACAAAAACTCCAACCAAATATGTGCAAATGATATAATAACCCAGAAGTGATAAAATAACAGTGGAACAACATATAACAATGTAAACCAGAAATATAAGCAGATACGCAAGAAATGCAGCGAGAAATGCTAAGCCATTTTATTATACTAAGCAATAAAATGAGTACAAGAGGTGATTAGATAGATGGCACCTCGACTTGCACAAGGCAAGTGAAGAAATACTCTCAGAATGACAAGAATGGCCTCTCTGCGTGGATGATGCTGTTGCTAGAAAACAAATGATGATTTGGGGCTGCTCCCCTCCTTGGAAAAAGCTAAAATTCTGGATTCGGGCTCTACTCAAGAAACTGAAAAAAACCCAGAAAGCTTTCATGGAATGGCCGACCCTCGAAAAATACCCTCTTGGGGTTCTGCGCAGTTCCTCAATGCCCTGCGCTGCCACTGAAGAAAATCCCTCTAAACTCTGCCTGAAACCTTGCCAAAATCCTCCAGTGAGACAAGAGCTGGACCCCTGCTCAATCTCCTAGCATAAATCCACCTGCAAAACCCCAATCTAGCACTACAACCAAAAAGAACTGCATCCCCTCTCCAAGTGCTGCGCAGTCCTCCAAAATGCTCATAAAACTGCTGCTGAAATGCTGATAAAAATACTGCTGAAATACCGATGGAAATATCTTGCCCGAGCAGGCACTCGAAGTCCCCCGGGGCTAAGGGTGAGATCTCCGAACGGAGACACTCAATGCACTAAACAGTGCTGCAGACCAGTGAAACAGCTAGCGTGCTCAGAAGTCGACTAGCTCAAAATGCACATAACTCAATGATCCAAAATGAGGGGGGCTCCTCTCTATTTTATAGCCTCTGCCTCTCACAATCCCTAGGCTCACCTCCTCCTGCGTGATTCCTCTCTTGCCATGTGTTCTTCCCTCTCGCGCAGTCCCTCCATGTGTCTGCGTGGGTCCCATTTTTGCGTCCCCCTTTTGGCCCCCTTGGCTCCTCCTTAAGTCACAAGTTGTGCTACTAGGAAGTGACTTTTTATTCTTAAAGTGAGTTATGTCCCCCGTCCTCACTTTTTTACTTATAAATAACTATAGAAGGCAAAAATTGGGCAAAATTTGTTGAAATTTGGTACTGGAGGACAGGTGGTTCCCTAAGGCTTTGATATTTGGCCTAGGGAAAAGTGTCCAAAAGAATTTAATTTTTCTCCTAAAATAACTTTATAATTTTTATAAGGTTAAATCTAATTTAAAAGTGACTTTAAGTGATAAAGTTACTAAAGTCTAAATTTAAAGTAACTTTAATAAAGTTTATGTAAAATTAGAAAGAAAAAGTGACTTTGGAAATAAATGACTAAGTGGGTCTTTATTAAAGTGGGGTGAGTTAAAAAATAAAAAGTGAGATTTAAATGAGCATTGAATCTGAGCCCTAGATCTCAATCTATTTCAGCCATTAGATTTAGAGGTTACCCAAAAGTCACTTAGGATTAGATTAAAGGAGGAAAAGGAGGCAAGAGGTCATTCATTCTTTCATGAGCAAATTGAGAGAAGGAGAGCAAGAGAGCAAGGGAGATTTCTAGACAAGGAGGAGAAGGAGACAACAACTTGCACACATTCCAAGGCAGCAGTTGAGCAGATTTGTATAGCTGATTTAGCACATAGTGAAATGCTGATTTTGGCACGATTTTCTAGAAATCCGTACCGCTGGTTTGCACAGAAATCGAGGAGCAATTTGCTGTTTTTTCTGCACACAAATCGAGGTCCATATAGCGCATTTATTGCAGTCTGTACAGTGCATTTAATGCAGGCAGTATAGCAGCATTTAAGGCTGAAAGTGGGCACAAAAATCGAGGAGGCCGTACAACATTTATTGCTATCCTGTTTGCTGTAATTTCCAGTTTGCTGTGAGGCACGGGAAAAGAGATAAATTGTAAATTTGCTTGCTGATTTTTTGCTGAATATTTCTCACTGTAAAAAAGACATTTTCAGAAATAAAGAAGAGCTCTCGAGCTGGTTTTCCCCAAGAGTTGTACGGGGTTTTTCCAGGGTCACATTGACCAAAAATCACTGTGTTCAAATGTGTAAAATGACTGTTTGTACCTGTTGATTTTTTATTTCTGCATTTTTCAGCATTCTGTAAAATTTCCAGAATTTGTGTTTTCAGCAAAAAATTATTTTTCCAGTTGTTGAATGTATGGATATGGGAAAGGGCATTTAACTATATGGGAGAAATAAGGTGAAACTAAAAACCCGGGTAGGAAATGAGAAATTTCTACATGGTATCAGAGCTTGAGTGCTAAAGTGTGGTTTGGGACAACAAGGAGGAAAATTATAGCCTGCGGATTTTTCACTCAGAAAATTTCAGCAAGCTGATTTTTCTCAAACAACAGTTTTATCTTTACTACAACAGTGCTATTTTTCAGTTTTAGGACAGCAGGATGTCATTGGGATTGAGTGTGGAGGATAGGCTGGATGGGCATACAAATTACGGTGTTTGGAAGGAGAGAATGCAGAGTATCTTTGAGGAGGCAGAAATTTGGGATATCATGGTGCATACCACACAGAACCCTGTTGTTGTGCCTACTGATGCTACTCAGTTGGCTGAGTATAATAAAAAGAACAACAAGGGTAAGAGGCTGATTTTAGACGGAGTCAAAGACCACTGCATTCCTCATGTGAGAGGAAAGAGCAATGCCCATGAGATGTGGACAACATTGTCCAATCTCTACCAGAGTACCAATGAGAACCGGAAAATGGTCCTGACGGAGAAGCTGAAGAACATTAAGATGGGTAATGATAGTGCAACTGTATATCTCACAAAGATTACTAATGTGAGAGATGAGTTGGCAGCAATTGGAGAGGCCATTCCACCCACTGAGTTGGTGCGGATTGCAGTGAATGGCCTCCCCCGTTCATGGATGAACTTTGCTGATGGGGTTTGTGCACGTGAGACCCTTCCCACATGGGAGAGGTTTTGGGATGATTGCATTCATACAGAGATCAGGAAAGCTCAGCTTGGGGCAGCCAGGCCAGTTGAGCAAGATGAGGATGTAGCACTGTCAGCAGGAGGCAAGAAAGGCAAAGGGAAGAAGCAGGCTTCCACAAGCAATGGTGGGGGCAAAGGCAAAGGTAAAGGTAAACAGGGTAACACACAGAAGGACTATTCCAAGGCGAACTATTGGAATTGTCAAAAGATGGGACACTATGCAGTTGGGTGTCCGGAGAAGAAGAAGAAGGGGAAGAACCAGAGCGTGGCAGCTTCAGCGGAGGTTGAGGACTTTGCAGTTTGTTTTGACCGGGAGTTTGGGTTCACTGCGTATGAGTCCTCTAGTGCAGGATCACCTGCCACACATGTTCAGAGGGAACATGCTTTTCCCTCTATTAGCGGAGCATCTTCGGGTATCTGGTATGTGGACAGTGGGGCTTCACGTCACATGACAGGAGTCCGTGAAGTTGAGTCAGTCGCAGGGATCCAGTGGGCAGGGATCAGGAGGATCAGGAGGTACATCTATGAGGATGTCAGGTCCGTTAGTGAATAGTGGCTCGCCGAGCCAGAGGGGTGGTGCTCCGAGCAGTTCACAGAGCAGTTCACTAGGGATTCCACTGATGGACAGTTCACACAGTACCTCAGCTTCTACAGGTTCAGGTGCAGGCAGGAGGACAGCAGACAGACAGTGAGGAGTTCAGGCTACTGATGGTGATGAGGAGGAGTTTCATTCTCCTATGGGAGAAGCATGCTCAGGGAAGAGG
>APFE031241877.1:82061-95011 GCA_000404065.3 Pinus taeda
AATTTTTCTCCTAAAGTGACTTTATAATTTTTTATAAAGTTAAAATCTAATTTAAAAATGACTTTAAGTGATAAAGTTACTAAAGTCTAATTTTAAAGTGACTTTAATAAAGTTAATGTAAATTAGAAAGGAAAAGTGACTTTGGAAATAAATGACTAAGTGGGTCTTTATTAAAGTGGGGTGAATTAAAAAATAGAAAGTGAGATTTAAATGTGCATTTAATCTCAGAGCCCTAGATCTCAATCTATTTCAGCCATTGGATTTAAAGGTTACCCAAAAGTCACTTAGGATTAGATTAAAGGAGGAAAATGAGGCAAGAGGTCATTCATTATTTCATGAGCAGACTGAGAGAAGGAGAGCAAGAGAGCAAGGGAGATTTTTGGACAAAGAGGAGAAGGAGACAGCAGCTTGGCACACATTCCAAGGCAGCAGTTGAGCATATTTGTACCGCTGATTCAACACACAGTGAAAGGCTGATTTTGGCACAATTTTCTAGAAATCCGTACAGCTGGTTTGCACAGAAATCGAGGAGTGGTTTGCACCGAAATTGAGTAGTTTGCTGTTTTTTCTGCACACAAATCGAGGTCCGTACAACGCATCTATTGCAATCCGTACAACGCATTTAATGCAGGTCGTACAACAACATTTAAGGCTGAAAGTGGGCACAAAAACCGAGGAGGCCGTACAACGTTTATTGCTGTAATTTCCAGTTCACTATGAGGCACGGGAAAAGAGATAAGTTGTAAATTTGCTTGCTGATTTTTTGCTGAATATTTCTCACTGTAAAAAAGGCATTTTCAGAAATAAAGAAGAGCTCTAGAACTGGTTTTCCCCAAGAGTTGTAGGGGGTTTTTCCAGGGTCACATTGACAAAAAATCACTGTGTTCAAATATGTTAAATGACTGTTTGTACCTACTGATTTTTTATTTCTGCATTTTTCAGCATTCTGTAAAATTTTTCAGAATTTGTGTTTTTAGCAAAAATTTATTTTTTCAGTTGTTGAATGTATGGATATGGGAAATGGCATTTAACTATATGGGAGAAATAAGGTGAAACTGAAAACCGGGGTGGGAAATAAGAAATTTCTACAAATTGAATATTCCAATTAGCCATGGCTAATTAGGAATATTATAGTCTCCCCCGGCAAAATGTTGCTTGTCCTTAAGCAACTGAAGTGATGGATGCTGTAAGATCTTCTCACTCTCCCAAGTGGCATCCTCATCTGGCAAATTTTTCCACCTCACCAAGAATTTCGGGACCGTCCTGCTCCGCAGCTACCTCTCCCTGGTATCAATGATAGCCTCTGGTTGCAATACCAAATGCCCCTCGTCATCCATGGGTGGTAGCTCATCTGTCACTGTCACCTGCTGCCCCAATGCCTTTTTCAGGCATGATACATGGAAGACGTTATGAATCTCGCTGCCTTGGGGCAGTTCTAACTCATATGAAACCTGTCTGACCCTGCGTATCACACTGTACGGCCCATAAAAGCAGGGCTTAAGCTTCTCAGCCCCTTCTGCTTTAGTGACGACTGTTGGTATGGCTGTAATCATAGGTAGACCATGTCCCCTACCTCGAACTGTCTCTCCACCCGACCCCTGTCGGCATACAACTTCTGCTGGTTCTTTGCTGTAGCCATGTTATCCTTGAGAACTCGGAGAATATCCTGACTCTCTTGGATCCATATCTTGGCTCTGGGAGCTTTGCTATCACCAAACATCATGTCAGCAAAAGATAAAGGATGATACCCATATAAAGCATAGAATGGGGACGTACCAATGGACTTGTGATGTGAATTATTGTAGCAGTGCTCCCCTAGATGCAGCCACCTCAACCATGCTCGCTGCTACCCACTGACATAGTTACGCAAGTAGCCCTCTAGCCACTTGTTAACTATCTCTGTCTGCCCATCCGTCTGTGGGTGATAACTGGTACTCGGTGTCAACTCTGTCCCCACCAACCAGAAAAGCTCCTGCCAAAACCCGCCCATGAAATGGCTGTCCCTATCACTGACGATGGTCTTAGGAAAAGACTATGTAGCCTGAAGATCTCTAAAGAATAGGTCGGCCACCTGTGCTGCTGTATAGTGTGCGGATATGGCAAAAAAATGTGCGTACTTTGTCAGTCGGTCAATGACGACAAAGTTGCAATCCTTGCCTTGTACCATGGGCAACCCCGTGATGAAGTCCATCGAAATACTCTCCCATTTCCCCTTCGGAATGGGAAGAGGCTGCAATAATCCCGCGGGATGGCTCATCTCTCCCTTGTTACTCTGGCAAACATCGCACTCCCAGATGTGCCGGAGTACGTCCTCCTTGAGGCCCTTCCATGAGAACCTCTCCCTAATGGCCCTGTAGGTTTTGATAAACCCCTGATGTCTTGCCAACGGTGAATCATGTGATGCCTAGAGTATCTTCTTCTTGAGCTGAGACCCCTCAGTCAAGAAGATCCGGTCCCTGTAATAGATGATCTCATCGACCACCCTGTACCTGTCATCTACCACCTGCCCATCCAGAACCTCACATGCATGATGGCCAGCATCTCCTTGTCGTATATAGAATATAACCTCTCGTGTGGAAGGAGCTTCCGGCTCTCAAAGGCTATAGGGTGACCTCCCTGCATCAACACTGCGCCGATCCCCTCTCCTGACGCATCACACTCCAAAACAAAAGGCTGCGTAAATTCTGGCAATGGAAGCATTGGGCAGCTGCTCATAACCTCCTTGAGCCTGTCAAAGGCTCACTGCGCTGTATCTGACCAACTGAAGGCCCCGTTCCTCGTCAAATTTGTCAGGGGTGCAACAAGCTGTGAGAAACCTTTGACGAACTTCCGGTAGTAAGTACAAATGCCAAAGAATCCTCGAAGTTCTGTCACATTTCTCAGCTTCGGCCATTCTCTGATGGCCTTGATCTTCTCCCCGTGGACTCTCACTTCGTCCACTCCTATGATGTGTCCCAGATACAACATCTCCGTCAACCCAAACTCACACTTGGAGAGTTTGGCATAGAACTACTGCTCCTGTAAGATATGCAATACCGTCTCAATGTGTTGGAGATGCTCCTCCCAAGTCCTGCTGTAATTGAGAATGTCATCAAAGAATACCAACACAAACTTCCTCAGGTGACTACGGAAGATGTGATTCATGCGGGACTGAAATGTAGCGGGGGCGTTGGTTAGCCCAAAAGGCATCACCAAGAACTCAAAGTGCCCATAGTGACACTTGAAGGCGGTCTTGGGAATGTCCTGCTCCTCACGTGAATCTGATGGTACCCAGATCTCAAATCAATCTTTGAGAAGAATCGTGCTCCCCTCAACTCGTCCATCAAACTCATCGATTCTGGGTTTGGGGTACCTGTTCTTTAGGGTCTTCTTGTTCAAGGCCCTGTAGTCAATGCACATCCTTAATGTACCGTCCTTCTTCTTCACCAACACCATAGAAGAAGCAAAAGGACTCGTGCTCGGTCGAATGTGCCTAAGAGCCAGCAACTCTTGGATAGCCCGCTCAATCTCGTCCCGATAGGCCTTGGGGTGCCTATAGGGGGTGGTGATCACTACCTGGATGCCCTGCTCAAGCTCGATAGTGTGCTCAAATCCCTGATCCGGTGGCTGTCCTGGTGGAATCTCTCCAAACACTATGGCATACCGATCAAGGACGGACTGGATCTTAGGATGTATCGTCTGCTCTGTAGTCCCTGCCTCTGATGCACGTAGCTCCATTGCCCCCTCTATGTCTCCCTTCGGGAAGACTGCCTCCATCCAATGAGCCAACACAGTTTGAGGCAAATATGTGTGCTGTCCCCGTATCTTCTCATGCCTCCCTGTCTTTTCATCATCCCACTCCATCTCTAGGGTCTTCCAATCCGTCGTGACCTTCCCTAGAGTAATAAGCCACTGAACACTCGGTATCATGTTGGTGTCCAAAATATTGACCACGAAAAAATCGTCAGTCAATGTGTAGGTGCCCATCGTCACTGAAAGCTTTGGAACATAACGAGCACACGTCATGGTCTGATCTCCCGGGACTAATACTGAAAACCCATTGAAGCTCTCTGTTTGAATACCTCTCCGCTCAACCATCTGTGCATCGATGAAGTTGTGGGTTGCCCCACTGTCAACCAAAACTGATACGCACTGGCCACGTACTGTCCCTCGTACGCGTAGCGTCAGATACTTGGGAACTTCTCGCAACGCTACAAGGGCCCCACCGGTGGGTGCAAAAGATGCACCACTTGCTGCTGGTGGTGGAGGTGGCAAAGGTCCCTGTATGGCATGGCTATCTCCTGCCTTCACATCCTCCTCGTCATCCTCTTCTCCACTGCTCTCAGAGAAGACCTCAATAAAGTGTGTTTTGCCAGCAGCATCTATGTCCTGGTGCCCATGGCTCTTGACAGATGAAGCACAACCGCTTCTTCTTTAGCTCCCTCCTGGCATCGTTGTCAAGTTGTGCTCGTCTTGGATTCCCCTTTGGAGGAGGAACCCTCACATCCTTCTCCTTAGATTGAAAAGTCTGTCTCTGGGGGTAAGGTGTCCGGGTCTTGGGTAAGACATCTTGTAAGTCCCGGGTCTTGCTGATAGTGTCCTAGAGTGTGGCCGGTTTAGTGGATTAGACTAAACCTCGAAGTGGCTCTGCTAACCCCTCAATATACATATAGACTCTCCGTGCTGTGGATAGGTCTGGCACCATCACAGAGACCCTCAAGAAATCTGCAATGTAGGTCTCTGGGCTCCCTGTCTGTTTGAGCCTCGTTAGCTCAACGAAATGCTGCTCTGGATCCCTCCGATCAAATCGCTCCATAAGTCTCCTGGTAAACTCGACATATGTCGTCACTGTGGAGTGCCCCAGTGTAACCATCCTATGAAACCACCAATCCTGGGCCTCACCATCCAAATGCAATGTTGCCACCTTGATGGCCTCTGTCTCTGACATCTGGTTAAGCTGGAAAAAAATGTACATCTTCTCCACCCAAGACTTTGCTGAACTGTTTGATGAGCCATCAAACGTAGGCAAGTGGAATCTACTTGCTTCACGGTGGGTGTCGCTATCATGGTAATGTCGGTACCCTCTGTGATGGTCGTGGGGTCTGCTATCCCGTTGGAGCTGAACAAAATCTCTGAATGAGAGGGCTTCCCTGAACTCCTGCCCATAGGCCTGGTACTCTGCAAAATAATCGCCCATATGTTCGGGCTCTGCCTCCTGTTGGGCTACGGCCCCCATGTCTGCTCCTAAGAAAGTGGGCATGGTAGAGCATGTAGGGGCATGTGAGGCCACCTACTGCGTAGTATCACGCTGCTCTGGCAAGTGATGGGATGCACCTGATCCCTCACCTATCTGAAAAACTCCTGGGCTCTCACGCCGTCTGCCTCTACTGCCGTGAATTTCTGCCCCATCACCTCAATCTGCCTCGACAGATCCTGCACTAATTTGAGGAGCATATCCGCAAATCTCTTCCCGTCCTCGTCGACCATTTGTTCTGCGTCCACTACTGGTTCTCTCTATTCTGCGTCTACCACAGGCTCCTCCTGTTTTGCGTCCACCACAGGAACACAGTCTCCCTCCCCGTAGGTATTCGCCAACCTACGTCCAGTGTCTCTGTACCTCCTACCTCTGTAACAAATGTAGGGCTTTTCCCTTGGTGTCATAGATTGCTAGCTCCACAGGCTGAGCCACATCTATGCTTTGATACCACTGTAATATTCCTAACCCGGAATATTCCTCAAACCCCAGCAAAAAATCCAACCAAATATGTGCAAATGATATAATAACCGAGAAGTGATAAAATAACAATGGAACAACATATAATAATGTAAACCAGAAATATAAGCAGATACACAAGAAATGCAGCGAGAAATGCTAAGCCATTTTATTACTGAGCAATAAAATGAGTACAAGAGGTGATTAGACAGATGGCACCTCGACTTGCACAAGGCAAGTGAAGAAATACTCTCAGAATGGCAAGAATGGCCTCTCTGCGTGGATGCTGCTGTTGTGTCGCTGTTGCTGCTAGAAAACAAATGATGATTCAGGGATGCTGCCCTCGAAAAAAGCTGAAATTCTGGATTCGGGCTCTACTCAAGAAACCCAGAAAAACCCAGAAAGCTTTCCTGGAATGGCCGACACCCGAAAAACACCCTCTTGGGGTTCTGCGCAGTTCCTCAATGCCCTGCACTGCCACTGAAGAAAATCCCTCTAAACTCTGCCTGAAACACTGCCTGAAACCCTGCCAAAATCCTCCAATGAGACAAGAGCTGGACCCCTGCTCAATCTCCCAGCATAAATCCACTTGCAAAACCCCAATCCCGCACTACAACCAAAAAGAATTGCGTCCCTCTCCAAGTGCTGCGTAGTCCTCCAAAATGCTAATGAAACTGTTGCTGAAATGCTGATAAAAATACTGTTGAAATACCGATGGAAATACCTTGCCCGAGCAGACACTCGAAGTCCCTAGGGGCTAAGGGTGAGATCTCCGAACGGAGACACTCAATGCACTAAACAATGCTGCAGACCAGCTAAACAACCAGCGTGCTCAGAAGTCGAAAGGACTAGCTCAGAATGCACATAACTCAATGATCCAAAATGAGGGGGGCTCCTCTCTATTTTATAGCCTCTGCCTCTCACAATCCCTAGGCTCCCCTCCTCCTGCGTGATTCCCCTCTTGCCATGTGTTCTTCCCTCCTGCGCAGTCCCTCCATGTGTCTGCGTGGGTCCCTTTTTTGTGTCCCCCTTTTGGCTCCCTTGACTCCTCCTTAAGTCACAACGTTGTGCTACTAGGAAGTGACTTTTTATTCTTAAAGTGAGTTATGTCCCCCGTCCTCACTTTTTTACTTATAAATAACTATAGAAGGCAAAATTGGGCAAAATCGAATATTCCAATTAGCCATGGCTAATTAGGAATATTACAGTACCTAAAGAAAAGTGAACTTGTTTTATACATTAAACTTTGAGGTGCTTGGTGGAAATTATGATGTG
Organism: Pinus taeda; assembly: GCA_000404065.3. NCBI lineage: Eukaryota > Viridiplantae > Streptophyta > Pinopsida > Pinales > Pinaceae > Pinus > Pinus taeda. Next base: position 89,029 of record APFE031241877.1, read on the forward strand.
GAAACTAATCTTAGAGGGCTTACTTTGCCACACATCAAATTAATATAATTATGTTGTTTTACTAGTTGAATTAAATTATCCAATCAACAACTACATATGATAGGAGAAAGGGAACAAAGTACAAATAACACCACAAATAAAACAAGAGGAAAAACCTCCTCACATTGCTTATTCCTAAATGACTAGTGTTCTTATAACTAGGCCTTTATGTTAGAGGGAAGGCAAGAAGCTTCTACAACATATTTGTTGACTTTTTTCTCTGCACTTCAAAATCAGGTCTGTGTCTAAGATCACGATCACAAACACACTAAAATGCGACAAAACAAGCAATTTGCGCAGCATAAAACGTACAACAATGAATCAATTATTACACAAGACAATTTCAACCCAAAACTTGTTATCTTACAAACATTAAAACAACAAACGTAGGGCTCCCGTACTAGGGATCATGGCCCTTACATTCAACCTTGATACAAGATCAACTAGGGCTTGAGACCAACAACTTATGATCATCAATCTGCCCTTGAACAAAGAACACTTGACTTGCTAATGTAGCGCTTCCACAACCCCTTCGGTCCATGTACCTTGAATGTTGAAGAAATTAACTAGGTTCGGTCTTCATAAATGTATTTAAGTCACAATATATTGTATTTGTCAAAAGAAAGAAAATGAAATTTTATTATTATGAAAATTGACTTATTAAAGCATGGGTTTCATTCTTGGGTCAATTATTTTTAGGTCAAAGCCTCCATTGCAGGCTTCTAGGGTTTGTGTCAAGTGTCCTTGTCCATATCATAATGTAAAGAACCCTTCTTGGGAATTATTTGTTAAGAAATAAATTTATTTTATATTAAAATTAGTCTTCTAGGCCTCCTCCACCAAGTCGGCCTCAAAAATGGACAACTTGGCCTAAAACTGGGCAGCAAAATCACTATATAGAGCCAACAACTGGACCTCATTTGTCACTCACTCACAACAAGTTCGATTTGCAATTTCTGGGGCTAGAAAAATTGCGAATTTCAAGGAAGAAGAGGAAGAAGGATAGCGTAGGAGAAGGTCTCTCACAAATATAAGAAGTCAAAATTTTCTCTCTCTTTCCCACACATGTGAAGCTGATGGAAGGGGGCCGAAATTCTGCAGTAACTGGGAGGTTGAAATTCTGCTGCTGGGGGTCGAAATTTTGCTGCTAGGGGTCGAAACTCTGCAACTGGAAGTCGAATTTCTGGATTGTTGCTGGGTTGGAGTTGTTGTATAAAAAGAGACTACTCTATCATCTTGGAAGGTTGACTTGGTGGAGGAGGAAAGTTTGTTGGTCTAAGGTCTTGGTCCATCTCAATCTGAGTTATTAGAGGAAGAGTTCTTGACTGGGTTTTCCCCTATATAGGGGTTTTAGCCCTGGCTGTCCACCCACATCTGGTGTCCCTGATCTTCATTCTTTGCTTTTGCTAATTGCTTGATGAAACAAAGATAAAATAAGAACATAAGAAAGTTAATAAGAACATAAGAATGTCACAATTAATTATCAACATAAGAAAATCTTTTTGCCTTTCTGATTTTCTAACATGGTATCAAAGCTAAGGTGAAAGAAGGAAGGAAAAAGGCAACCTAAATATCTATTGAAAGGAGAATAAGGAGTTTCAAGGTTAGAAATAGAAGATATCAACATGACAAACTCAATGAAGGCAAAGAACAAGCTAGAAGAGCCTCCAACTACATGGCCTCGAAAAAGAGAATAGATCTAATTCTCGAAAATAACAAAGTTCTAGAGCTTGTTCAAGGAAAAATCAAGAAGCCTATTGATGAATCAAGTAATACAGATAAAGTGAAGTTTAGAGAACTTGAAATCGTGGCTATGAATCTAATAGTGGATGGCGTTAAAGAAAAATTAATTCCATACATATCAAACATAAATTTAGCTCAAGAAATGTATGAGGCCCTCTCCAAGTTATTCACAATCAAGAACATTGGTCAAATAGCAAGCCTCAATAATGAACTAAGAACTGTTAAGAAGACAAATGATGATACTGTTTCATTATACGTTATAAGGATATCTAGAATCAGAGATGAACTCCAAGCAATAGATGAAGTTGTCCCAGAAAATGAGCTCGTAATTACTGCTCTTCTAGGACTACCTAAATATTAGAGTGCCTTGCATTAGGACTCAACAATTGGAAGGATATGCCAACATTTGAACAACTGTGGAATGCATGTAGCCAAGAAGAAGCCTGAATATTGATGGTAAACAACAAAGAGGAGAATGAAGAAGAAAACACCTCGAATGCTTACTCTACTCATCACAAAAAGAAGGGAACCTTCAAGAAGTTCAAAGGAAAAAAGAAGAAATGGACCTATCCAAGGTTGAATGTTACAATTGCTACAAGATGGGACATTACCAAAGTCATTGTCCTCAGAATCCAAGAAATAAGAAAACAAATAGGGATCAAGCAAATGTCGTTGATGAAGCTCCATCTAAGAAGAACAAGACTAGAGAAGAATCGGAAGTCAAGGACTTATACTACTACGTTTGCGCTTACACATATCCTCCCTTGGTCTTCTATTCTAAGTTTTGAATTGTTTTCCTTTATGTTTTGATTTCTAGAATTTGTAGGTCTAACAGGTCTTGTTAGAACACCTTTTATTTTGATAAAATTTGTAGGTATCCGTCAAGATTGGATTAAGAGAGAGCCCTCACCATTTTACCAAAGATAAGTATCTTACTCCTTGTCTTATATTTTATGTTTGGTTTCCCTCTCTTATCAAGATCTGTTTGTATTATATGCTAATAACTTTTCTCTTTATATTTTCCTTGGGTAGGAAAGTTTGCTATTTGCTCAAGGGTTATGGAGAAGACTTCAATGGATAGACTTAGAAGCATGAAAGAAGTTCTATTGAAGCCCTTCAAGCATTGACGTCTTATAAGGTTTGTTAAGAAAACAACCAAAGTTATGTCTTAGCCTATAAGCTATGTTACAAAGTTCTCTTCATATAAAGGTACAATCATTCTTCTTTTATTTTTTATTCTACATTACTAACATTGTTATATCTAGGGTTTTGAATCATAAGAAATTCTTGTTTGGGTGATTAATCATTAGATTGAATCTACCCTCATTATATTTTTGATCATTCTTATGGAACCCTAAAAGGTTCTCTATAAAACCCTAACCTAAGGGTATGTCTATAGTCATGAAACCCTAGTTTACTTAGGGTTAATGATGAAGTCTAGAAATCCTATTATCTTATTCAAAGTCTTGTATTATTATACTAAAAACCCTAGTCCTTTAGGGTTCGCTGTTAATGTTTAAATGAAGCTATAGACCTTTAGGGTTTGGTAAAATAGGGTTTATGACCAAATTTTTTGTAATGTATATAGTAAGATTCAAGGGATAAAACTCTGGATCTATATTCATTTGTATGATCAAATACCTAGTCTGAATAAATTGTTGTATATCTAACTATGATGTATTGATGTTTGTGTCCTAGGTTTACCTAGTAAATATTGATGAAAAGTGCATCCTAGATATGTATATTCGAGTATGCTAACCTAATTGTTGGTGCTCATGTAAATTCTAGGGTTTGTAACAAAGCCCTAGTAGAGATTGATATTCGAGGATATGAGGATATTCTTTTCAATATGATTTAGTCTAAGTTTTGCGTCAAACCTTAGTAAAATCTAACATTGTTGAAACATTAGATGCATGGTAGGTACTGATATCTAAGGTTTTATGGAATCTAGGGTTTTTAATGGATCATAGTAGAATATGTCATATATCTCTGAAAATAATATTGAGGCCCTAGATAGAATGAGTCTGATTTAATTTTCTTTATGTTGTAGTCTAGTCTAGTTGAAGTTTAGAATTATATGTCTCTTACTGATTATGAACATAACTAGGTTTAGGTATTTGAAGTCTAAAGTATATGATTGTTTTGATGGTTCCATTATATTGACATAACTTTGACATTATTAACTTCATGCTTCTATATATATATTTGGTTGTACTTGCTATTAATGTGCTGCAGGTGCATAATCTTCAAAATGAAGATGTTCGTATAAGCATGATGAAGGAAGCTATATATATCAAGATGACCTTGTTACCGTAAGAAGAAATGAAGCCGTGAAAGGTTCTCCAATGTTATAAAAGAAGGAAGTGGTTAATCTCCCTAAAAGTTAAGAGGGAGTCAAGATAAAGCTATATCTCCCCAGTTAAGAGGGAGGGCATATTATGACAATAAATACCTTGAAGTAAGAAAAAGTACTATTGATGAATATGAAGTTGCAAATAAAAGACTTGAGAAGGTCCGAGGATGTATTTGGTGCTGCTGAAGAAATGAAAGAAGAAGAAAGCGTCCAACAAAATTGTATATGGATAACTTGATGATACAAACAACATCCGAATGATTGAAGACCCCGAAGGTTTGTGTTTACTTATATATTTGGAAGATTATTATTGATTGGGGTTGTGTTTGAACAGGAAATCTCTCCACAAGAAGGTTAAAACTCTTTGGAAGCATGGATATATCTAGTTTATTGGGGAGAGTTGAAGCATCTGATGGCCGATGCTCAGGAAGACATCTGGCTGACTTGTGTGTTGGTGTCTAGATCCCGAAGAGGGAGGTTGACGTTGGTCTTGGATCTCAGACCTTGGATACACACCTAGATCCCTGGGTTGATGGTTAGTTAGTAAGCCTGATGGTACCTAGATTGGTTGAAAGCTTTAGTCCATATGAGTCCCACCTGGATAGATAACCTTGGTCAGGTATCTAGTTTGTGGCACTGAGTGTCCCTGAACTCTTCGTAGTTCATATTGGAGATCTTCCATGTACCTCTATATGGTTGTAATTATGAATACCTCCCTAGTTAAGAGGGAGTGTTGAAGAATGTAACTAGGTTTGCTCTTCATAAATGTATTTAAGTCACGATATTTTGTATTTGTCAAAAGAAAGAAAATGAAATTTTATTATTATTAAAATTGACTTATTAAAGCATGGGTTTCATGCTTGGGTCAATTATTTTTAGGTCAAAGCCTCCATTGCAGGCTTCTGGGGTTTGTGTCAAGTGTCCTTGTCCATGTCATAATGTAAAGAACCCTTCTTCGGAATTATTTGTCAAGAAAGAAATTTATTTTATATTAAAATTAGTCTTCTAGGCCTCCTCCACCAAGTCGGCCTCAAAACTGGATAAGTTGGTCTAAAACTGGGTTGCAAAATCACTATATAAAGCCAACAATTGGACCTCATTTGTCACTCACAACAAGTTCGATTTGCAATTTTTGGGGCCAGAAAAAGTGCAAATTTCAAGGAGGAAGAGTAAGAAGGATAACGAAGGAGAAGGAGGTCTCTCACAAGCATAAGAAGTTGAAATTTTCTCTCTTTCCCACATGTGTGAAGCTGTGCAGTTACTGGAAGGGGGCTGAAATTCTGCAGTAACTGGGAGGCCGAAATTCTGCTACTGGGGGTCGAAATTCTGCAACTGGAAGTCGAATTTCTAGATTGTTGCTCGGTTGGAGTTGCTGGATAAAAAAAGACTACTATATCATCTTGGAATGCTTGGTGGAGGAGGAAAGTTTGTTAGTCTAAGGTCTTGGTCCATCTCAATCTGAATTAGTGAAGGAAGAGTTCTTAACTGGGTTCTGGTCACTTGGTTTCTTGACCAGAACTTTGGGTACAAAACCCTTCGCTTGTGTACATATCCCACAAACCACTTTTGTGGGTCAAATCCTCACAAACTCACTACCCCAGGGGTTGTAAGAGTACCTCTTAAGCTACACAAATCAACACTCCCTCTTAGCGAGGGAGGTCCTTCCACCACTTGGAAGTATCTCGACATCTTGAATGACACTAACCCAATATTTGGCATTCACCATTGCAACATATCCTATAGAATGTACCACAATCTCCTAGGTAGTGCCTCTGCCACCAGAAGCTTCCCACTTCTTCGTTTCCTGATAGGCCTTCGTGCCATACCATGGTTCCTTCTTTCCAACAG
>APFE031241880.1:0-10349 GCA_000404065.3 Pinus taeda
AAAGTGACTATAGAAACAAAGTTTCGGGGGCATAATTGAGGGATGGAAAGAGAAGATGGAGAATTCCAAAACGAAGGTGAAAGAGGTGCCCTCCCCTACAGATCAACATAGCCCAACAAACAACCACATACATACATCTATTCATCATTAATATAGTGATATAAACTATGATGAAAAATATGTGTTGAATTTAAATCATATCTATTTTATGCCATAACACTACTATAATCACTAAATTGACTCCTAAGCTATAGAAAGTAAATATGAAGAAGTACAACTAACATCTATATATTTCCAAGAAATCATAAACACAATGTTTTTGGGTTGAGATTGTGAATCCTTCCAACCATTCTCCCACAAGAGAGGTGATGTAGAAGCTTGAAATCATAAGTTTTTATAGCTTAACCTCTACTGTAATGAAAGAAAGTATGAAATGCTTGGAACTAAGAACAAAGAAAATGCATATAAGAAGGACCAAAGCCTCTGGGTTGGGCCCAAAACGAAGGGTCTCAACCCTCTAAAACTAACTCTGATGCAGTTGAATAAACAACTTCTCATTATCAGAAAGTAAAAGTCTCATGTGTCACATTAAATTAAAAATAACAATGCCAAGCTCTGAGCTCCATAGTTACACCTAACTGAACCAAAACTTCGAATCCTAATGAGTTTTTCATTTTGTTTATCTACAAAAAAGGGTAGCTGATAGTAACTCCCTTGAAAATATGAGTGATTCCCTCCTTGATTTGGGAAATGGTGGATATGGTCCCTCTTAAGCTTCACTTGTACTAGGAGTTACTTGGTTGTCAATGAATTCAAACTGGTGAGAGAGGATGTTGTGATCCCAAGTTGAGTTAGGGAGTTAAGGAGGTGCACAAACCCCCTAGATTCTCCCTTGGTTGTCTCCATAAAGCCCCTATATAGTAAATGCCTCAAAAATGCTTATTTTTCCTGCAGTTAAACCACATTATGTGACAAACATCTTTTACTCTTCTTACTAAGCATATTATAACAAAATTGTGAATTAATGTGAGAAAAGGATAGTTTTAAGATTGGAGGATTAAATAATGATATTCAAGATATACCTATTGATGGGAATCATCATCACCCCCCTAGCTGAAGGTTTTTCTCATCCTCTGTGCAACTTAGTCATCCATGTGAATCTCTGCCATGAACTTGGTGACCTCTTTGACATCCCAAGGCACCTCAGATGTTGTGCCTTCTTGTGGGTAAAAACCTACATTTGTTTCTATCTCAGTCCATTCCTTCTGATCTTCTGTTTGGTTCCTTCCTTCTTGTAAGCCTGGCAGATAGGGTGGATTGAGTTTGAGTCCTATCCATCTAATCTTCATCCTGTGCATTACTCTCTTACATAATGGTGTTCTCTCCAATGCATTCCTTAGACTTTCAGGAGAGTGATATTCTCTGATTTGTAGATTGTGGGGTAAGGCATGCCATCTTCTCTAGAAAGCTTGCATACTTTATGTTCCCAACATTCTAAGGTGTCTTCAAAGTGCAGAATGGGTTGCTCCTGGGTTGCAATTTATTTGGGTGCTAAAGTAGTATCAAAGGAGATGAGTTTATGATTGTTCATGGCATCCTTAGGGCTCACTAGCTCTACTCTGATATACAAGGGCTCCTTCTCGTCTTTTTTCATTACCTTTTTCACCTCCTCAACCCTTGTCTCTTCATGAGTCAACCAAGATGATAAAGCCATTAGTTGCATGTCTCCCAATATTTAATTGGGATCCCAAACATTCATATATGTCAAAATGAAATTGTGCATGTAGAATTCAGCTAACTTTGTCCTGTCTTCCATACTAGTTTGTTTGCAAAACACAATAAATTGTTTGTAGTCCTGAAAAGGCAGAGACCCATAATGCGCTAGAGTTTTTATTTGGAACTGCAACCACTATTCTTGAAGGAATATATCATAATATTTTGATGGCTTCCTGCATTGCAGGGATTCCATAAAGAGACTTGCCATGGTGGAAAGTTCTGTTTCTTTCTCATGCAACGTATCTCTCAACCTTGTGTTTTTTTGCCTATTGTGTCTCCTTCATAATAGACTCCCTTAGTCTCAAATCACTCAATTCCTTTCCCATTTCAATGAATTTCTCCTCCATGAGGCCGACATCTTCCAAATTCTTGGATTTAGAAATTTTTATCTGCTTGTGGGTTCTGCCTCTCTTTATCTCCATATCATAAAGGAGTGGAGCTGTAAAATTTTCAAGGATAATCCTTCCTCCAATAAATTTGTAGTAGGACCCCAAGCTAGGTTGTGGATCAGGCTCTTGGAGCTCTTGGAGGTCCTTTCCAACTGACTTTGAGGTGGATACTTCTTTTTGTAGCTCATTTTTCTTCTCCTATAGCTTCCATTGCTCCTCCTATAGAAAACTCTGCTTCTCCTGTAGCAAACCATGTATCTCCTGTAGCAAACCATGTATCTCCTGTAGCTTCTCTTATTCTACTTTCTCAAAGGAAGCTTGTGTCCTAGGTTTTGTTGAGGTATTAAAGGTGTCTTTTTAACTCCTATTTATCCTACATTAATTTTCAATCCAGGAATGATTTTTTATTTCAAGAGTGTACTCAGTCTGAGGCAGCAATTTAATCCAAGAGTAATGTTTTCCAATTTGCAGTACAATGCTTCAAATACAAGAGTAAACGGATGCTTGAAATAAAACCTACTTGCAATTAAAAGAAACTCAATGCTCTGAAACTAAATCATTCACTCAGGCAATTATCAGTCAAGGACAAAGTAGCAATAACTCTTTCCTTTATCAACTGATGTAAATGAAATCAAACATGAACAAGATCCTCAATCTGAGAACTCTGACATTAATAGCCAATGTTCTTTACAGTTGTTGATCTCACACTCCACACTAAAGTGACTGATTGGAAATGACAAGAAATTAAATCAACAATGATGCTAATAGAAAATGGAATAAATACGTTAACTGTAATGATGCTAAAAGGAAAAACCAGATACTTGCAGAAAAGAAATGAACAACAATGTTATTCAAGAGAAATGAACAGCAAAGTCAGTCTACTGGAATGAACAACGAAGCTTTATACTTAAAATGAACAACATAACAATATATCTTGCAAAGGGTAATAATCTTATTATGATGAAAAGAAACGGCAACGTGATTCAGTTACAACATACACAACAAAATAATTCATAAACTCTGGAAACAAGGAACAGTAAAGAAATGTGATTCAAATAAATAGAAATCAAACTAAACCATCACACAAATGCGATTGAAAGTAATGGTATAGATAGCAAGTGGATACACCAGGGCCGGGCCCTTAGCCGCTAGTGAAGCACCGCCGAATGAATTCAGTATAAAAGAATGGAACAACAACCGATTTATGTATTAATAATATGCGAAAATGTTACAGGCAATCGTACTCTGTTTTAATCAACGAGAGTCAATGATCAAAATGGAAATACAACAATGAGTTCTGAATAAAAATAATCGATGACTGACCCCTAATATTTACAAGTGTTGTCCCTTTTATAATGGCCAGGCGGATAAAACAAGAAATAACAGATAGACTGTAAAACAACGATCCCTCAGGATCAAGAGATCCTAAGGGATACACTCCATCTTCTAACTCCAGTCAACCCTTTGTCTTCTTGTGATGATGCTGTGATTTTCCATTCTTATCCTTAACTGTGCACTCCATCTTGATCTGCTTGTCTGGATATGGCTTCCTGGTGAAGGAACAACAGTTACTATGTTTTGTCTTTTCCTTCAAAATGGTAGTTTTCCATTTCTTCTATTTCCTGCATGGAAAAAGGACAATAATTAACTAATTTACAATAATCAATAACTCCCCAGTTTTCGCTATAATTCTTTGATATATTATCATTTTAGAATATAAAGGAGTTATGCTTAAAGGAAAAGGTATGGAAATAAATGGCAAATTCATACCTTTTCCATAGCTCAACACACCCCCCTGCTTACCTTTTTTCATGGCCTCATGAAAACCATTTAATTTGCATGCAAAGTAGTCGAAGAATAGGTTGGAGAGGGATTGTCATGCAGTGGTCTAAAACCATGATTTGTAGCTAAAACTTCAAAGATGGCCCCTGTCTGCCCTTTAGGCAACTCATATATGGCCTTGTACCCTTCTGCAGGATACCAGATAATAGGGCTTCGAAACCTACAACCAAGCCAATACGGGCCTTCCCTCAAAATGAGGTTACTATAGGTAACCAGGCGATCTGCAGCTAACTTGAAATTTTTGTAGTTGAATGGCTCTTTGTCTTGTATATTCCAATTGGAAGTCTTCCATTTGAATTTAGCTGCTGCCAAGGAATTGTCTTTGATAGAGAGGAAATATTCTACCCCTTGCTGGACAACTTCTTTGTGGATGGGTCCCAAGGTTTGGATCACTCCCTCCTTTTTAATTAGGCTTTTGTGTTTAGCCAGCAATTGTAATGGGTTTTTCGGTTCACCCCTAACCCAAAGGTCTAGCCCATTTTCTTGTCTCTGAAAAGTGTTATGGGCCTTGAGCCACTTCAACTGGTTAACAACAAATGAAATAAATGCTTGAAACTATACATCACCCACAAAAGGACTGGGATTCTTCTCCGTTTCCTCTTCCAATATAAAATTATGTAGATAAAACTCACAAAATAACTGTTGAATTTTTACTCCATGGTGTTTACCGCATTTTATAAAATCATCAATAATTTTTAATTCTATAGGTTTCCTTGCCTTAATAACCTTTATTTTTAACTGTAAATATGTTTCTAACAAAAATAAAGCATAGTTTTTGGTAGGTGACCTACATGCTAGAAAATTTGTATATAAAGAACAGAGAGTATCCATTTGACTTCTGATTGTTTTCAGTCTGTTCTTTACCTCTTCAACTTTTTCTTCTGCCCTCTGATATTTATTGAAGGCTTCGTTCTTTGATGCATTGATGTTCCTTAATTGCTACTGTAATTCTTGGCATTTCTTTTGATTAACAGTATCTTCCTCAAGCTTCTCTATAGTCCGCTGAGCTTGTGCCAGATCCTCTTGGAGTTTTGTTACACCAGGGTTGTTTTTCATCAAAACATCTTTGGGTTGAAGATCTATCTAGGTACTCTTATTACAATTCCAAATGCCCATAGTCTGTGTCTCTTTATCATGGAATTTCTGGGTGGCCGTATTGCTGGAGGATAGTGCCTCCGTTTGAACATCTTTATCGCATACATGTGCATTTTCTATTTGCGCATTTACATCTATAAGAGCTGCATGTTGTTCCTTACCGTCTTGAATGAGTATGGGCTCAGTTTGAGTCTCTGTGGCCCTTGTATCATGGGGTTCAGTCTGGATGGTTGCCTCCACTGTTTTCGAGGTTCTTCTTGTGATTTTCCCCATTTTCAGTGCCATTATCTTTTGTTTGAGTTGTTTTACTAAATTTTGTAGCTTTTGTTGTTCCTTCTACAACCTCTTAATTTCACTTTTCTTCTTCTTCTCAGGAGGAACAAATATTTCTCTAAATATTTCTATTCTTTCTGGGCTCAGCTGCTCAAGCAGATTTTTCTCTTCAAGGGTTGTGCCTTTGCCCTAGATGGTTTCCATATCCTCTGTTTGGAGCATCTCTTTAGTGTTCACATATCCAGACTAGGTTCCTATAGAGAGGTAACCCTCGTTTGGTCTATCATTTCCTGAGTGGCTTCTACTCCTGCTTCTTCCTCATTATTTATTTCCTCTGATGTATTCTTGCTGTGGGCAGAGTGTTCCTGTGATTGCTCTGCCTCAGTATTGAGGTTGAACGAACTCTGGGGCTGAATATACTCACTCATATTGGCCAAAATCTGGGCCAATTCATCTTCCTGCAATGGGTTTTGTGGTGGACTTACGCTGGGGTTAAGGGAAGTTCCACTCCCTCCCTTTCTTCTTCACTAGTGCGTTTAGTTTCTTCTTCCAATTCTGATTCTTGGTTATCTTTTCCTTCGGGTTGCTCACTTTCAGAACTGTGTAATTCTAAGGGTTGGCTACTGCTACCCTGGAGGTTCTGAAACATTCCCCTGCCTCTTCTTAATTTGGAGGAGTGTCTGTGCTTTTGAGGTCTGTTTGCTGTGCTGGTGGTTCTTTTTCTTTTTGGGGTTGGTAAGGCTAGTCCCCTGTTTATAGAAAACACCAATTCTTCCCAACTGGTCTATTGTTGAGCAAGGCTATAACTTACTATCAATTGAATTAAACAATGGTGGCTCACTACAGTACCTATATGACGGGATTTATTTATGCTCTCAGTAGCATCATGCAGCAAAAAATTTAAATATGCAGGCAAATTTACGACACATTTATGTTTTAGTACTGATAATAATTTGAGGTGGCGTGGTCTTACCACATCCTTTATCCCATCGCATGTAATGTAGATCTGCAAAACTCTAACTAGTTTCGTCCATGGTTCTCCCAGAGATGAAGGCTAGATTCCTTTTCCTTTGATGATCCGGTTCTGTCCCTCATCCTGAAAGGTGGCCATGGCATCTTGAAGTCTCACTTTCTTATGTGTCCAAATGGGTCCAACTGCTGGTATTCCAGAAACCTCTGCAATTACTGTATCTGTCACTATTATTCACCTTCCTCTTACTATGGAATGATCATCCTGCAAATTCTACAAAAATTCGATAGCCACAACTTCATGGGGCTGCTGTAACTATGTAAAATAGGCGATCCATCCTGCTCTTACCAAAATTTCTCGTGCAACGTCGGAAACTATTAGTACTTGTGGCTTGCTACGTACTGATCGACCTCCCATTTCGTCTAAGTTCTGCACAATGTTAATTTTACACAGCAATACACAAAGATAACAATGGAACAACACACTGTGCATATCGGATAATATCCCTTTTTTAACATCAATGGGATCTGATGCAGTCTAGTACCTCCAAATAGGAAACTGACACGTATGTAGGAGTATTTTGGAAGTCACCCGCGCCCCCCTGAAATGTGATAGGTCGTCCTCGATCGATTAAATGGAGGATCAGCGTACTGGATGGAAATCGTATAGTATAAAAAAGGAAAGGTATACATATTCATGACAAGATCACAAAAAGTATCGAATTGCTGAAATCAAGGCTTATGATAAAAATTGTGAATAGATATGGAGATGTTATGGAGTGATGCGAAAAAAGGAGAAGGACAGCTGACGTAGGTAAAATTCTTATGCAGTCCTCATCCCACTTAAACTGTTATGATTGATTTTTTAAACAATATTTCATGCATAAAAGGTTCAAAAGGAATTTGGGAACATAACCTCTTTTGAAATAAAGATAAAGAAATAAAAAAAGGGCTTATAATTACTATTGGTGTTGAAAAATATGACTCCAATACCATCAGCAGAGCTCTATTTCCCACAGGTGTTTATAACCTTGAAAAAGTTGATTTTTCACCCTTGGAACCATAATCCTTTATGTATGCCTAGGAAAGTGCATTGTGATGTCAGAATGGAGGCCATTGTGCTGGCTTGGTAACCAGTTGAATCACAATGCCATTCACCAGGAAGGAGTGAAAAGTGCGCAGGATGGATCGTGATGAGACCTCCTGTTCCAAGGACTTTTATTTTTTCTGATGTTCCCATTAGATCATATCCCTGGTGTGGTGGCCATAGTGGGAATGCCACTTCACTGCTTCCTTATGATCATGGTAGGCTGGCTCTTGATGAGACCCCCTATCCTTCATCTGACAAATCATAGGATTGTTAGTAATCATATAGATACATTTTTTCTTTCTTTTCATTTTCTTTTATATAGCACTTCCTATTTATATATAAAGGATGGCTCAACACTCCTTAAGAGTAGGGATGGTGGAAGAAGTCTGAACATCTCAATAGAGGAAAATATGCCCTTATTCTTATTCAATAATAATAATCAAAGAGAATTATGAGAATTAGGGAAGAACCAACATGATAAAAATAATAAATCAATTTAATTTTAAGTGAAGATAAAGAAAACAAAGTGATATAGATAGTTGCGCCCTTTCCTTTTTCTTATCAATACAAAGAAATCTCTTTAAAGATGACAATTTTTCTTTGATTTGATTATTTCTGTAACCTCTAATTTTATTGTCCTTACATATATTTATATCTTTTCCTTTAAAGGATCATGAAAAGTGAAACATTATTCACAAAAAATCTCAAAAAAATGTTATTCTTTAAGAGAAACAATGAAAAATGCACTCAAAAGGTGTTGTTTCTTAGATGGAACAACTGTTGTTCCTTAAGAGGAACAACAAAAAGAACATCTGCACACAAAATTGCAGTTCCTTTAGGAGGAACAACAAAAAAGGAAAAAAATTACATGTGAAACTGTTGTTCCTTAAGAGGAACAACAGCTGTTCCTTAAGAGGAACAACATCTGTTCCTTAAGTAGAACAACAAGTAAAGCAAGTGCAAAATAAAGTGTTGATCCTTCGGTGGAACAACCCAAAAACACTCCAAATCGAAACTACTGTTCCTTAGAAGGATCGACAGAAAGTAAAAAAAAACAACGAAACTGTTGTTCCTTTAAAAGGAACAATAGTTGTTCCTTAAGAGGAACAACGCAAATGTAAGCATGTAATATTGTTGTTCCTTAAATGGAACGGTTGCTGTTCCTTAAAAGGAACAACAGTTTTTCCTTAAATGGAATAGCTAAAAAATACACACAGATTGTTGTTCCTTAAGAGGAACAACAAATGTAAGAGCACAAAAGGCTGTTGTTCCTTAAGAGGAATGGCTATTGTAGAAATGGCCCTTTTCATGACATTTTTCCTCTTTAATTTTAAGTTGTCTACTATGTAGAATCTGATTGCCTCAAGGTTTTTGAGGGTGTTGAATCCATATATGCATAACACAAAATCACATTCTTTCTTGAAATTTTTTTGCGGGATTCTGGTGAAAAAGTCTATTTCGTCTATAAGTTAGACTATGCCTTAAAAATTGGCATAGTCTAACTTATAGACGGAACGACCTTTTTCATGAAATTTTTTCTTGTTCATTTTTAACCAAAAAATCTTCGAGATTTAAAAAAATTGAGTTCATTATCTTTCAAACAAAATCCGACAGAAATTTTTAAAAACTTGAGTTTAAATTGTTTAATATGTAGAATTCAAGCACCTGTTGAATCTATATATGCATTCATAAATACATTTTAAACAACAAAAAATCACATTCTTTCTTGAAACTATTTTCTCAGATTCTAGTGAAAATGTCTTTATTATTTATTAAAGTTAAAACCATGTGTTAATACTTTCGATATATATATAGATTATACAAAGTTGTAAAGTGTATTAATTGTAATTATTTTTTTTCTTATTAGTCTCTCTTAATGCAGAGTTATAACAATTCATGTTCTTTTTAATTATCATTAATTTAGCTTTGATTTATACAAAATGTATAATTATAAAAATGAGTTCATTCTTCGGTGTTTCAAGATTCTCGGGTGGTCCAGATCCTTTTCTAGGTGGCTTGTTGGGCATTGAATATGACTTATTTGCTAGTTGAGAGTTGGTTTCTCCATTTATGATTTCTATTGTGACTCGAATCTTCATTCAATAAAAAATATGAGATATAAAGATGTGCACCTTGGTGAGCCCTTGTATTACACCAAGAATGTTGCAACTCTCAAGGGCTCCTCAACTCAAATTATCAACCTGGGGTTTGTAAAAACTTAGAGGTGACAATGCTATATATACAATAGGTTAAATTCTAGTCATGCCACCCTCAGTCATGACATTAGATCAATGTGTTCAGAGATCATTCCTCCTACTGAACTATAGTGAAATCTTGTTGGTGAAAGCACAATTGAAAACTGATTCTAGCTATGAAAGTGAAAATGTCATTTGCTAAACTTGTAGATGTTAATTAACCATTTCATGAAAGGAAAAGGGCTAATCTACTTGCATAAGGAAAGCTACTCTATCTTTCATAATTCATAAAATAATAAACATAATTGCATGTATTATCTATCTATTTCACACTTGCTTGAAAATCAGAAATCTAACTTCCATCATGCTTGTGATTGAAAAAAACTAATTCTACTATGTTTTGTAGTGAGGAAAAGGAATGGTTTGAGTGGTCTAGGAGTTTATCTTGATCACCAAATCGCAAATTGGGGTCATTATTCATCTTGACTAAGCTAAGGTTGAAGTGGAGAGAAAAGAAGGCGAAGAAAATTGGCGCTACAGGCTTTCTATAGGTGTTGCTACAAGAGGTCTTGTATTGCTACAGGAGGACCTGTATGTTGGGTTGTGTTATATTCTTTCCACGATTAACCCACGTAGTTAACCAGAGGGTTAGAGGATGGGCAGAGCCCCCCTTCATTCCGTCGATTATGTACTGAGGGGGGGGGGTCACAGGGGGTTTGA
>APFE031241892.1:0-13378 GCA_000404065.3 Pinus taeda
GAGTTAAGTCCAGTTAAATTAGTTCCAAACAGTTGGAGGAACTAATTGTGAGTTCAGTCAGTTAATGCATGCATGCATTCAACTAGTGTTCTCTAGATAACTGAATATTCTCTCATAAATAACTCATGCATGTCAGTTTATAGAAAGACCCAGTTGAGATTAAAGGAAGGGACAATGTACTATAAGTTGGAGGAAGTTTCCTATAAAGGAAACTCATCCATGCAGAAGGAATTCACTCCTTCAAGATTGCGCAGTTATTTCAGATGTCAGAGTAGTGTGTGAGGGATTATTACACACAGATGGCAGCTTGAGGACCCAGGAGAAATTGCGCAAGGAAATAGGAGGCTTGGAGGACTGAAGGAAGGCATATGTGTTGTCTATTTTGTCTATGAGCAGCAGTGAGGGATTGTACTAAGAGTTGGATAGCTTGTGAGCTAAATCTTTGCGTAACCCTAAGATATTTCCACTTGTATGATAATACAAATAGTGGGGTTTTTAGCTAACACTTTCCTTGGAGCATTCTTCTGTGTTTCATGTGTACGGTTTCTTTTCTCTATTAACACATATTT
Organism: Pinus taeda; assembly: GCA_000404065.3. Lineage (NCBI taxonomy): Eukaryota > Viridiplantae > Streptophyta > Pinopsida > Pinales > Pinaceae > Pinus > Pinus taeda. The sequence goes on from APFE031241892.1 coordinate 570, forward strand.
CATTAAATTTGGAAGCATTTTATTACAAGGCCTTCAACAACATTCATTATTTTGTAAATCGCCATATTAACTTGATTCAACATTAAAATAATTTGCAAGTAATTTCAAACCAATTAAAGATCATGAATAGGTCAAACATGGGGTTGTTATGTACAATAGTATCAATACACAATAGGAGTGTGAAATCAAACTCTTAGAAGAAATTGATTTAAGCTAAATCATATTAGTATGTCAAACATCCAATAAAGATATTATTGTTATGGATAACATGCTAGATTCCTCTATGTTTAAATTTTATGTCTGGCAACTCTAACCCCCTTTCCCCCAACCTACGAGGGATTTGTTGATTGAATGATGGTGATGTGAGGATCTTATTGTAAATGACAAGGATAGGTGTCCCTTGCATTGCATTTAGACTAGTCTACTAAACCTTAGTAAAATGTTCTTGTGCTCAATTTCCTACGGTCCCTTTGTGCCTTTATGAAACACTAATGAGGGGGTCATCATTCATATTCATAGCATGGAGGCATCCACTATAAAAGTTATACATTGTTGATCTAGGTATTTCAAGAAGGTTAGGTACCATTGATCTATCTCCACTCAAATCCAAGTACATTTAATGAGATTTCTTAAATGGGTATTCAAGTCATTCCATTATGATGGACAGTGTCAAAAATTGAAGTAAACAAGAAACTTTAGTGGTGACTTCTTGTAAGTAGTGGAGGCAAGGGTTTTCAAATATTAGCACAGTTGATGGTAGTGTGGATAATGATCTCTCCTTGTAAACATTTTCAAAACCAATAAAAGTCTCGATGTAAATTTAGTGTCAACCAATTGTATGGAAAATCATGATTGACCATTACTTTCACTAAGAAGAGAAAATGATAAGCATTTTTAATGGGGAAGAAATAAATGTGAAACATAACTCATGTATTTTAGTTGAAATTTATATAAGTCCTCGTGTTCTTTAATTATTAAATACTTAATGTAAATACAAATAAATTATCATTAAGATATTGATTTTGAAGATTAAATATGTATTAAAAGGCATTCATCTATGACACTTGATTTTTCATCTAGCCTGAATAAACCACTTAAAGTTGATTATCAATTAATCCTAAATAGTTTTGTATAAGATAAATCTTTACTTGCATTAATAGCTTTATTTCAAAAATAAATTACATTTATAAACTTATATGAATACATATAACTAAATGAAATTCAATAAATAACTTTCGAGTCTTGTTGGATTCTATGAGATTATTTTAAGTACAAATAGTTTATTTAAGAATTCAAATTTACAAAATGTTAATATTGATGGGAAAAGCATGTCATATGGTGTAAAAAGTTTAAAGGCATCCATTTATGGCCCATCTCTTGAATGAGCTTAAATAGTCTACTTAATGCTCGTGGTGAATTTATTAATCCATGTTTTATTAGAAAATTCATTTTCTTTACATGGTTTTTTATTCTAGAAATAACAATTTCACATTTATACATTCATATTAAACCACATGATAGTTAAATAAAAATCAATTAATGCTTTCTTGACTTATTGACTTATATGACATGATTACATATAGGAATAATTGATTTAATAATGCATAGTTAGAAAAAGTTGTCAATTCAAAATAGAATAAACTAGTTAGAACTCATAAATAATTGATTTTAAATTATTAATTTTCTAAAAAATATATTTTTTACTTACTTTGAGATCTTTATTTCAAAAATAAATTCCATTTATACATACATACATTCTAAACATAATTTAAGACATACTTGTCTTGTTGGTTTCTATGAGATTATTTCAATTACAAATAATTTATTTAAGAATTGAAATTTACCAAATGTTAATAAAGGTGGGAAAATCAAATGTCATATGTTGCATAAAGTTTAAGTACACTTATCTATGACCCGTACCTTGAAATAACTTTAGCAATCTACTTAACATTCATTACCAATTAATTATTCCATGTGTTGTTAGGAAAAACATTCCATATTACATGGAGTTTTATTTAAAAAAAAAAGTGTCACATTTACACACTTAGATTAAACTTCATGATATGAAAATAAAAGTCGATAAATGGATTTATATAGACCACTTAAAACTCATTATCAATTAATTATAATGTGTTTTGTAAAATATATATATTTACTTACATTAAGAGTTACATTTAAAAATTGCATCACATTTATGAACTTCTATCAATGCATATAGCCAAATAGAATTCTTCAAGTCATATTGGATTCTATGAAATTATTTAAACCACAAATAAACTATTTAGGAATTGAAAATGACAAAATGCTAATATGGATTGGAAAATCAATGTCTTATGGTGCAAAAAGTTTAAATACAACCATTTTTTACCCATCTCTTTAATGAGTCTAGATGGTCCACTTAACACAATGTTAATTAATTATTCCATGTTTTATTAAGAAGAGAATTTTGTTTTTCATATAGTTTTGTTTAAAAACAATACAATATGAGATTAATACAGTCTTAATAGATTATGTAATAGACAAATAAAAGTCAATAAATGGATTCCTTATTAAATTAAATGAGATGAGATGATTGCATATACAAATAGTTGATTCAAGAATATATGCAAAAAAAAATATGGGTTAAAAATTGAATGCCCTACAATTTAACGAGTAGTATTCACTTATGAGCCATCACCTGTTAGCCTAAATAGTCCACTTAATACTTATTATCAAGAAATTAAAAGACTTATTTTTCGAAAAAATGCATCATAGTATATGGCTATTATAAATCACATTTATACACTCATATTAATGGACATAACTAAGTACAAGTCAGTAATATAATTATAGCTCAAGTGATATGATTTTAGTTTATTTAAAATATAAATTTACAAAAAAACGGCTTTAAATAATGAAATTAGATGCCTTACGATTCAAAAAGTTCAATGACATAATTCATCCACGATAGTATGTAATCAAACCTTGATAATCCACTTATCAATCATTATCATCATATATATGTTTTCTTAAGAAATGCAAAATTATTTACAATATATTTTTATCTAAAAAATTACATATCACATTTATGCATTCATATTAGTGCATTTTATATGTAAACAATGAATAACTGACTTTGTGCCTTGTTGATTTTCAATATGATATGATTGCAGTTACAACCATTAATTGATTTTAGCATATAAATTTATGAAAACTATCAATTGAGAAATTACATATCTTATGCTTCAAAAAGATCAAATCATTTACCTATGACACATTTATCATTAGCCTTAATAGTGAATAATGCATTGTGAATAGTGAATAATGCACATAACATTGATCAAGTAAATTATTATAATTTCTTTAGTAAGAATAGCACCTTTGTTTGCAAGGAGTTCTATTTCAAAACTTATATTTCACATTTATATATGATTATTGATACATATAAGTAAACATAAGTCATTAAAAATAACACGCCTCGATGGTTCATGTAAGATAATTTGAATGGCAAACAATTCATTTAAGAACACGTGCGCGTGCACACATATCTTAGAAAAAAAATCGATACAACAAAGTCATTGCAAAAACATTTATAAATAATAAGAAATATACATATTAATATAATTGGCAATTCCCATATATTTCAAAAAATATAAAATCATACAAATTGATTCAACAAAAACTATGTCCAAAATGTATTGAAAAATTAGAATGTACTTTTCAACAAATTTATAAAAGAACTTATCTCCATGAACTACAATGAAGTACATGTTCTATTGAACATTCGAATGTACTCATGTTTTTGTTTGATACAATGAAGTGTCTTAAGAAAGGGGAATAAAACCTGCATAAGCCACGTATCTTGCTCTTTTCCTATATATGATTTTATCAAGATGTGGTTTGACCGATATCTGATGAAATGAGAAGTATGTTTTTCTGTATCTATTAGCAATACATTTGATTCTTCATAATTATCTCCATATTGGGACCACACATCAATCAACATTTTCTCATAAAATTATCTTGCTCTTCCTACTTCCAATTTTGTTTGCAAATGACAATGAGACCTGTCCCATGCAAATTTAAAGTCCTCTATATCAATATTTGATTTTTCAAGTACTTTTCGAATGTACTTGTCAGTGGCATTTAATGTCAATATTGCGACATCATAATTTCTTAAGCAATATTTTAATACTTATGACTGAAAAGGCCTTAAAAAATAGGACCTATCACCAAACTGCCAATCTGGTTCTCTTTGAATATGAAAATTTTGTTCATCTTTGGTGTATGATTGGAAGAATACTCTTCCATTTCAAATATCAACAACATCTTTTGACTTGTAGTAATTCCCAACTGCATCTGCACTGCAACCACATGTATGATATTAATATATCTCCACTTCAACACTTCATTGCTTAAGGACATAAAAACCTATCATTTTAAAAATGATGTTAATATTTATTATGAACTATTTCCATTTGTGTGCAAACGTAATTTTACAATGAGATCAAAGTATCACAAAATACAAATACAATTGCCCCATTAAAATGAAAAAACAAATAACATGTTTACTTTATACATAGAGCCTAATACCTTTATTTAATTTGTATGGAATAAAAGTCTTATAAGATGCATTGACCCACCATCTAAATCATTGATTTTAAGACTTGTAACGATTTATTTAATTGCAACTGAAAAATATAATTACAATGGTCTAGTGCAAGTAAACAAACTAATTATATATTAATTTTCACATACAATATAATACAATTTTTAAATTTCAAACCTAATTAATTATATGTTAATTTATAGAGTTTCTACCTTAGTTTTTTTTTTTGCTTCTTTTAGTACAAATTGTATGTTTATTGTTGGTGCTACATACAACTTAATATAATTTTTCAACTTATATGGAATAAAAAGGGTTATAAGAATGCAATGGGTCATCCTTCACATTACTAATTTCTAAGAGGTATAACGATAACTTAAACCACATTTAAAGCAAATAATTGTAATGATCTAATTAAAACAAATAGACTAGTTATCTATTAATTTTACATACAATGTAATCCATTGTCAAAATATATATATATATAAATATAGCATGGGAAATTTTGATATGAAAACATCAAATGACCATTCATCTCACCAAAAATAAAGAAAATCAAAATATTTTATTTTTAGTAATGACAAACCAAATCAACAATTCTTTTATTAGTGTTGTTAAATAAAAGTAATAATTCATGATGTCATACATATAATAGCATGATATAAACATCTGTAATCTTAAGGTACTTCTAAATGTAATTGAACATCCTTCAAAATAGCTCGCACATCCATAGCCTTGTTGAGTTTATGCAATATTCTCCATAGCTCATTGATCAACCAATTATCCCCTTGATTTGCTCCAATGAATGGAGGGGCAAGAATCACATTTTCCTTTGGATTCTCTTTCACTCTCAATTAAACAAACAACTATAATAACACTGGTTGCATCATATTGGGTATGCATTTCCCACACTTTTTTCAATGATTTAGTGTGTATAACTTTCGTTGGATTGTCAATGACCTTATGTCCCTTTTGTGGCTTACAGTCTAAAGCAGTCCACTTAAACACAAGTTTATCTTGTAATGTTTCTGAAACCAATTTTTTTAGAAATCTTGTTGTGCTTTGTTTCAAAGCTGTCGTCCAAATTGCAATGTCAAGAGATTCATTTTTGAAACACATTTCAAAAAATGATTTTGCATGTGGATGAATCCAAAATAATTTTTTCTCTATTATGTAATCAGCATCAACTCCCATTTTCTCAATATGCCCGTTGTTTGTTGCTTCATCATCGATGCTATGATAAAAAAATGTCCTTTAGTTCAAAAATAACTAGTTTCTTTTCAGTTATTTTGGCTGCAACACAATGGAAAATAATATAATCAAACCATTTTATTCATGTTACAAAAATTGCTAAACAATTGTTGAAACAATACACTTACCTTGAGTGGTTTTTGCACTATTTATAGATCAAACAATAATTTCTTTTATCATCTTGATAGGACCTGGAGTAAACATATTAAACCTTCAATCAAATACCAATTGTACTTCTTATTAAACCTTCAATCAAATACCAATACCAAGAAAAACATTAGTAATGCAAATTTTAAAAAGAAACACACACACACGCACACCTTTAACATTACTTTGATTGTTAATTTTATCCTTTTTATTTGTTCCTATAATAAAAATATACAAAGTTATGGTAGTTACAAGCATTTGAGTTTGAAGAATAATAAGATAAACAAGAAGACAAGTTATAAGTATCTGATATGACATTATCTTCATCTTTGTAACATTGCACCTCATCATCACCTTAGTTACCTTTATTTGTTTCCAAATTAAACATATAAAATATTTTGAATTGTGAAAATGAATAGAATCATTAAATAACAAGGAAAACAAGTGGACAAATTATAAGTACCTGAAGTTATATTTTGTTCTTGATTAAAGTTTTGTTTAAATTTCATTTGATCAATGTCTTGGTTCTCTTTGCTTGTCACTATAATAAACATAAAAAAAATGTTATAAATTGTGGCAATGAACAAAATTCATTAAACAACTATACAAAAAAAGAATCATCTATAATCATCCATAGTAATATTTTGGTCTTGATTATAGTTTTGTGGGACAGTACCCTGGTCATTATATGCATTCTCTTTATTTCCAACTATAATCAACATATGAAATGATATGAATCACAATAATTTAAAATAATAATAAAATAAAATAAAAAAAGATAGTCACAATGATTAATACCCATTTCTATCTCCATCGTTCCATGGTCATTGTCTTGATTAATTTCATTCATCTCATAATTCCCTATAATAGTCATCCAAAAATGTTATGAATATGGAAATTAAATAACTTGAAAAATTATCAAGAGAAAAAACCAAACAAATTATGTACCTGGTATGGTAACTTCTTCCTCTCCTCCTTCTCCTCCTATTTCTATCTCCATACTTTTTTCAACAACATGAGCACTATGTTGATTAATTTTTTTCTTCCCACTTTCATCATTCTCTATTTTAGAATCTCCATCATTAGTCATTTTAGTGAACACTTTTACATTTAAGAAATATGAAAAAAATAGTATCCAAAGTATTATAAGAAAAAAAAATGAATTGTAGTACCCGAATTTTCCAAGTTAATGGATACCGGATTTTTTTTTTTTGTGTAAATCAGCTTTTGTATTAACAGAGAAAAAGCATAGTACAAAACTTCTACCTTAGCAGATTAATGGCCGCTAGACAGCAGGCCTGGCTACTTAGTAATTGAAAGACACAAGCACACCACGCAGGACGGCAGAGAATTAAAACACGCTAAACCAGAAGGCAAGGAGGATCTGTCAGAGAAGTCTCTTGACAGGTTCCGAGTACAGAAGACATAGCAAGATTGAAAAAGAGGAGGCATAGGAAGCGGTCTGCAAAAAGAGGAACGTGACCGCCGCAATCACCGGTTGGCATGTCCTGGCTTGGGAGGCTTGCCCGGCTGAGTGCCTGAAGAGTCCCCACGCTGAGTCTCAGCGAGCTTGCCGTCGTTGCCAATGACATTTCTCAAGAGCTTGATCAGTACAGTGAGCTTTTTGTTGATGTTGTCAGCCTGTTGGTCCAGCGAGGAGAGCTTAAATTCAATACTTTCCACGACCGCCATGTGGTCATGCTCCAAGGCCTCAGTGTGTTTCTTGAGATTGCGCAGCTGCTCTGCTTGCTCTTCCTGGGCATCTAGAACTTTAGCGAGGAGGGTCTTCATGCGCTAAGCTTCGGCTTGAGTTCGGAAAAACTGGGTGGCACGAGTATAGGTAGTGCCCGGGTCCAGGAACCAATCCACTTCCTTCCCAATTTGCTGATCCGAAACCTGTGTTTCCTCCTCCTTGACGCTGGCTTCCAGTTCACTGATTTTGCACTTGTTGCGCTGGGATGTCCTTGTTTCGTACATATTCTTTGCTTGCTAGAGGTCTTTGTTTGCAGATTGGTTTCGGCAACCTTCCCCTGCCATTGCGACGCCTGTAGCCACGGAGAGTTCCTGCACTGTGTTTGCAGAGGGCACGGGCTCAGACTTACTACGCGATAAAACATTGTTTTTCCTTGTGGCTTTGGTGGTTGTTAAATAACAAATGACCGGGAGGTGATCTGTGAGTGGCTGCTCTTCTCTGTGCCACTTGCATGTCCGATCGGCATAATTGCTACGCGATGGGAAAATGGTGAGGCCTTGAAATGATTTCCGGCCTTTACGATCACCGTCATCTTCTTCCTCCTGAGCGTGCCAAGTGTTCCTTATCCTGCCCTTCTTACGGCAGCTGATTTCAAAGCGGATCATGGGGGGTGCGTATCTCTTGATCGCCTGCGTCTGACAGATATTCCTTATGTCATTCGTCCTACGGCTCTTGCCTGATTTAATGATGCTAGCTGAATCAACATGTCTAATCACCAGACTCATTAAGTTATTCGTTCGTTCGATCTCACATCTCTACCGGCCTCATATCCAACCTAGATAGCTACATGCACTTTTCCTTTAGCTCTGGGTTGTCGATGTCTTGCCAACAGCTATCCCACCTTGCGTTGGGGTGTTCAATCCCGAAGTTCGCCAGGTGGTCAGCAACCGTGTTAGCCTTGCGACGGATCACCTAAAAGGTGAGAGCTTTCATTTCCCCGAGAATTTTGGAAATGTTATCTGTTACCTGAGCTAAACGCCAATGTTTCGTTACCTTGCTTACCGGCGTGCCTCTGTAGATTTTCCTAGCCACGGTAATGGATACCTCTGAGTCACCTTCAATCATTGCATTGCCTGTTTGGTTCAATCTGAGAATTCGTAACCCTTTTTCCATAGCTGCAAATTCCATCTCATTGTTGGTTCCTTCTCCCAGGGCTTGACTGTAAATGTGGAGAATTTCCCCTTTGTGATTTCTGATGACTCTTATACCTGCTAATCCGGGATTGCCTCTTGAGGCACCATCAAAGTTCAACTTCAGGAAGCCAACAGGGGGACTATGCCATCCAATTGGCCCTGTTCGAGGCTCTTGCTGGCTGCTTGTGGTTACCATGTTGTGTCCATTATCCAAATTGAAGATTTGCTGGTCTCTAGTTGAGAGTTGGCTGTCGGGAACTGTTCTGCATTTTGCCAGGATCAGCTGTCGAACATTTTCGGTTAAGGTGAGTTGCGAATGCTCTAAGTTCCTATGATCATTCTGAAATATTCACATGTTTCTTTCTTTCCAAATGGTCCAGGTTATGAACCCTGGCAAGACTTTCCAGATGTTGTTAATTCTTAGATTGTTAGAGTAGTCGCTAGGCCAATTCATTATGGTGTTTTGGATGGAGTCTCTGTCCCTGTTGTTTTGCTCCATGGTAGTTTCTATCCATTTCCATAGGTACTCCGCCCATTCGCATGTATTGAAAAGATGATTTATATTTTCTTCTGCTATTTTGCAAAGGGGGCATATAGAGGGACCAAGGAATCCTTTTTTGCACAAATTTTCCCAGGTAATGGTTTTTCCCCGCATAAGGAGCCAAAGAAAGGTCTTTATTTTAGGCCAGAATAGGGCGTCCCAGACCTTGATGCTCCAGGGCGTGACCTCCCCTTGTTCAAAATTCTCCAGCTGCTCCCTTGCTTCTTTGAGGGTGAAATTTTCACTTCCTTTCATGCCCCATCTTAGCTTGTCCCTTTCTGTAGATGTTCTTAACTTTCTTTTGTTTAGAGTGCTTAGCAAGTTCCTTATGTTGTTGTTTTTTGTGATTGAGGTGCCAGTGTTAAGGAGTGACCATTCTCTCCATTCCTGTTCGATGTTGTTGTGGCTCCAGTACTGATGAACCTTGTACTTGCCCCTGCTCTGACATTCCCTTTTAAAGTCCTCCAGGTCTGTAGTTCCGAGGCAGGGGAGTTGCTGCCAAGCATCTTCCCAAAAGAACGTTGTTTCCCCGTTGCGAATTTCCCAAAAGCTATGGTCCTGAATTATGTTGTGGTTCCGCCTAGCTAAATTCAAAATGGGAGACCCTTCTGGCACGACCTGTAACCTAATAAGGTCCTGTTCACTGCAATCTGGAGTGTATTTTTCCTTCCAATGTCTTGCCCAAGGTAGAGTGGGTTCTTTTAGCCAGCGCCACCACAGCTTAGCTCCACAATTCATGTTGATGGTGTGGGGGTCTATTAGATTTAGGCCCCCTGCTGCTTTTGATTTACAAAGTTTGTTCCAGGCCACCAAAGCCCATTTGTTTTTTTCCGAATTGCCTTTCCATATGAACGATCGTTGGATAGTTCTTATCTTCTGGAGGATTCCTTTAGGGGCTGGCAAGATGGAAAGCAGATACTGCGGGATGGCTTGTAGGATTGTTTTAGTGAGGACTAATCTACCCGCAAAGTTGAGGGCTCTGTGAGTCCAGTGCCTGCATTTTTTCTCCATTTTTGCCAGTATTTTTTCCCATTGATGTTTTTGCCAAGGTTTGGTAGTTAGAGGGGCTCCCAAGTACTTAGAGGGTAAATTTCCCCGTCTAAATCCAAGAATATTTGAAAGATGCTTCTGAATGGCAATATGAGTATTAAAGAAAAAAATGGTAGATTTGGCGTGATTAATTTCCATACCTGACACTTTTCTGAAGAGGTTTAGGATATTTTTGAAGGCCATTGCTTCTTTCACAGTAGGGGTGCCGTGCAGCATGGTGTCGTCCACGAACTACTGGTGCGTAGTTGCGGGGATAGAGTGCACAGGATGAAGCCCTCTAATATTGCCATCTGCTTTTGCTTTATGAATAAGTTTGCTTAGACCTTCCATGAGGATCACAAAGAGGAAAGGGGAGAGAGGGTCTCCCTGCCTGATACCTCGGAAGGGGGAGAAGGGTTCCGAGGGGGAGCCATTGACCACGATAGAGAAATTGGAGGATTTAATTAAAGCAAGAACCCATTTAGTCCATTGATAGTCAAAGCCAAATGCTATAAGAATGGCTTTCAGATATTGCAAGTTGACTTTATCGAATGCTTTGGAGAGATACAGTTGCATTAACATACCTGCTATCTTCCTGGTTTGGAGAGTGTGAACTATCTCTTGAGTTAAGAGGATGTTGTCCAAGATTTGTCTGCCCTCCACATATCCGGACTGTTCTTCCGAAATTAGTTTGGGAAGAATAGACTTGAGTCTGTTGGTTATAACTTTGGAGATGATTTTGTAGATCACATTACAGAGAGCTATAGGTCTAAATTTCTCAGGAGAGTTGGCATCTTCTTCCTTTGGAACCAGAGCCAGGAAGGTGGAGTTTAGCGATTTGAGAATGGTGCAGGAGCGCCTGGAATCTTCAACCACTTCCCATACCTCTGTTTTGATGGTGGACTAGCACGCTTTGTATAAGTTTATGGTGAATCCATCAGGTCCTGGAGCTTTGTCGTTTGGCATACTTTTGACGGCCTCCTCCACTTCCTCCATTGAGACTGCTCTAAGAAGAGTTGTATTTTTCTCAGTAGTTATGATGCGGGGTATGGCCTGAGCAAGAGTCTCGATTGCCTCTGTTCTTTCTTCCTGCATCTCCTGAGCTATATGTTTGAAATGCCTGGTGAGTAGAGAATAAATGAACTTGTGATTTTGCAAAGTTTCTCCTGCTTCATTGTTGAGTCTTAGGATTTTGTTTGCACTTCTGTAGTCTAAAGTGGATCTGTGGAAAAACTTTGTATTTTTCTCTCCTTCCTTGAGCCACTAGACTCTGGATTTCTGTCTCCAGAGTGTTTCCTCCTGTTGACAACGAAGTTGCCATTGAACCATCAGTGCTTTTTCCTGATCTTTGGAGTCTTCAATGATATTCCCCAAGGTCCAGATCTTATGAATATGATCGAGCTTGCTTTCTATTATGGATTTTTCCTGAAAGATGTTTCCGAATTATGTTGCATTCCATTGCTTGATTTTGCTTTTAATATGTTTTAGTTTGCTTTGGAGCTTGAACATTCTGGTTCCTTTTATGTTCAATGGTTCACACCACCATTTCTCCAGCAGTTTGACAAAGTTGGGGTGCTGCAACCAGAATTTTTCAAATCTGAAAGGCTTGTTTCTAGGAGTGCCTAGGAAGGCAGCTTCTAGTGAGATAGGCCAGTGATCCGACCCTCCACTGGGAATAATGTCAGAGTCCACTGTGATGCCTTCAAGTAAGATACTTTCTGAGATAAGAAATTTGTCCAATCGAGAAGCTATTAGTTTCTCTCCTCCTCGTCTATTGTTCTAGGTGAAGGAGTTATTTTTGGGTAGGATGTCTACTAGTTTTGCAGTTTCAATGAATTCTGCGAATAGCTCTGCATCCCTGTCGAGCCTTCTTGTTCCTCCTTTTTTCTCCAAGAGAAAGGTTATCATGTTGAAATCTCCCCCCATAATGATCTTCGAGGTGAGATGTCTAAGTTGTAGACTCATAAGTGAATTAAGGAAATGAAATTTATCCTCTAATCGTTGTGGTCCATAGACATTTATGCATAAGTAAGTTTCAGAGTTACCTATTACTTGAACTTCCGTGGAAATGTAGGATCTGGTGGCTTCCATTGAAAGGACACTTACTACTCTGGTGTCCCAGAGAGTGGTAATGCCTCCTTCCCATCTTTGACTGGCTACTTCTATGAAGTCAATAGGTTTGCCCAATTTTTTGCTGATGTTTGCCATGTGAGTTGTGGCACATTTGGTTTCCTGTATAAACATGATGTCCGACTTTTCTCTTTGGAACTTCCTTTGGAGAGGTCTTTGCTTTGCTAAGCTGTTGAGCCCTCTTGCGTTCCATGAGACTATTTTCATTTATAACGAGGATTGTCAATGGTAGGATGGGAA
>APFE031241893.1:1152-18996 GCA_000404065.3 Pinus taeda
TATCGTTAAACAGGTAAGGAATACAATTCATTGTCTTTCGAACCATCTTAAGCATTATCAATTGTTGGTACAAGAGCTAACATCCCATTTTTTAGCATTCAATATTTCTTCCATTCCCAGGTCACAAAATTCGGCAGCCGACTTGCTAGCCAATGTCACTTCCAAGCTACTCCCTTCCAAAGACTATAGTCCAGATAGGTTTTCAGTAGAATTACTTTTTAGGCCATCCATTCCTGACAACGTAACCAATTGGAGAGTGTTTAACCACGATGATGACATTTTACAATTTCTAACCTCTGAAAAATCCTATGACAATCAAATCATTGAGGAAGATAAGCACGATACTCAAATGCAAGGTAAACATGAGGAAAACTCAATCCCTAAGCGCGTAGTGAAGCTTGAAGATCTTTACGATATTAAAGACAGGTTCAAACCTGTGTCTAATACAAAGCTTCAGAACTCTACCTTAAGTTTTGAATTAATAAAACTTGGCACCGAACAAAATCCTCAAAACATTAATTTAGGATTAGGACTTTCCATAGAGGAAAAGGAAGCATTTGTTAGTCTGTTACGAAAGAATAAACATGTTTTCGCTTGGAGATATGATGATCTAAAAACATATGACACATCTATTATTCAACACACTATCCCAATGCTTCCCGAACAGAAACCAGTTCAGCAAAAGTTGAGAAAAATACATCCAAATTTAGAGGGACAAATAAAATCGGAACTCAATAAACTCTTGAAAGCTAAGATTATTTTTCCCGTACGACACTCAAACTGGGTCTCCAATATGGTACCAGTCAAAAAGAAAAATGGCGACATAAGGATTTGTGTTGATTTCAGGAATTTAAATAAAGCAAGTCTAAAAGATAATTTCCCATTACCCACTATGGAGCAGATACTCCAATCGGTGGCAGGCTCAGAGTTAATGTCCTTCTTGGACGGGTTGTCAGGATATAACCAAATTCTGGTCCACCCCGATGACCGAATCAAAACTACATTTAGAACAAAGTGGGGAACATATGCATATCAGAAAATGCCTTTCAGACTTATTAATGTAGGAGCCACTTTCCAAAGGGCGATGGATATCGCTTTCAAAGGGTTAATTAATAAAACAATAGTCATCTATTTAGATGACATTACTGTATTTTCAAAATAGAGATCCAATCACTTGCATGATTTGAATCAAATCTTTCAACGCTATAAGAAATACGGTATTTCTCTAAACCCTAAGAAATCTTTTTTCGCTCTTGATCAAGGTAAGCTCCTAGGCTTTATTGTATCTAAAGATGGCATCTATATTGATCCAGACAGGATTAAGGAAATTTCTGAAATCCCTTTTCCCCATAATAAGAAATCCATGCAGTCATTTTTAGGCCAAATCAATTTTGTAAAAAGATTCGTTCCAGATTTTTCTCAAATTATTTTACCACTTCAAACTATGATTAAGAAAAATTCAGTCTTCAAATGGGGATTTCCAGAAAAGGAAGCATTTGAATTAATCAAGCAATCAATAATCAATGCCCCAGCTCTAAATACCCCAAATTTTTCTAATCATTTTACATTGTATACCATCACATCTGATTCCTCTTATGCTGCAGTACTTACACAGATCAACGATCACAATTTGGAAGCATTGATTTCATTCTATAGCTCAAATCTTCAAGGTGCAGAACTAAAATATTCTGAAGTATAAAAACAAGCCTTTGCTGTATATAAAGCGGTTAAACATTACAGACCCTTCCTGTTAAAAGCCCATACAAGGGTTATAGTTCCTTTCTCCTCAGTTAGACAATTGTTAATCCAAAGAGAACTGGGAGAAAAAAGGGCAAATTGGGTAACAGCACTTCAAGAATATGACCTAGAAATCAAGCCAGCAAAGATTGTTAGAGGCCAAGGTTTTTGCAGGTTATTGGAAGGGCATCCAACATTCCGGAATCAAGCGATACAGATCAATCTGAAACCATCAACCAGATAAGTATCATTGACTCTGAATCACAGTATGCTGATTTAATATTTTACTTAAAAAATGGATATGCACCTCCCAACTTGTACAAAAACAAAAGGGCCATAAGATTGAAAGAATTTTTTTTTACCATTATTGATGATGGTCTTTTTAGACAAAATTATGATTCCATTTTATTAAGATGCCTTGAAAAACAGGAAGCACAAAGGGTCTTGCAGGAATTACATGACGAACCAGCAGGAGGCCACTTCGGAGCTGATACCACAGCTCACAAAATCATCCATGCTGGGTATTACTGGCCCACTTTGTTTAGAGATGCTCATGAATATGTGAGGAAATGCCGAAATTGTCAAACTTCAAGTGGAAGACAAAAGAAATCAGCCTTCCCTCTGCAACTGGTCAACATTGAACAACCATTTGAGCAATCGGGATTGGACATTATTGGAGAAATTACTCCTAATTCTTCCAAACAGCACAAGTATATCCTTACTGCTACTGATTACTTTACCAAGTGGGTTGAAGCGATTCCGCTAAAGACAACAAATTCTGAAGCCATTATTGAATTCATAGATCAATTCATTATTACCAGGTTTGGCGTCCCGAATGCTGTTGTTTTTGATAATGAATCTTACTTTTCAGGCAATGCTATGTTTGATTTCGCAATCAAAAGAGGTTTCAAACTCAAATATTCTGCTAACTATTATCCTCAGGGAAATGGTTTGGCCGAATCTACAAACAAAAACCTTATCAAAATTATCAAGCGAACTATCGAACATAATCACAAGAACTGGCACAAATATTTAATATTTGCATTATGGGCTGACAGGATAACACAAAAAGCTTCTATAGGTTCCTCCCCATTTAAACTTGTTTATGGAAAAGAAGCTGTACTTCCAACAAATCTTATTCTTCCTTCTCTAGCCCTAGTTCAATTTATTGAAGAAAATCCTTCTTCTTCTTTACAACTTAGACATGACCAAATCCTAAAATTGGAAGAAGAATGAGAAAAAGCCAAAATTATTAATGCGAAACATCAGTAGATCATCAAGTCATCATTTGATTCAATTTCATCTGGTTCTAAACAATTTCAAGTCGGTTATTTAGTCCTGAAATGGGACAAAGCCCATGAAGATAAAGGAAAACACACCAAGTTCCAGAAGATGTGGCTTGGACCGTTTCAGATCTGTGAAAAGATAGGCCATTCGACCTTCATGCTACAAGATTTATCAGGGATGAGAGATTCTCTCCCTGTTAATGGTCTAATCTTAAAGAAAATTTTCAATTGAGGAGGTAACCCCTTCTCATTTTAATAGTATTTTTATAGTTTGTAGCAACATTAGAAAATAAAACTGTAAGGCATTTTCTATTTGACCTTTGCTGTATTCAAAGAGTTTCTCAAAACAAGCAATGCGATATTTACTTTTAAATAAATAGAAGTATTAAACAAAAGGAATGATTTCTAGGAAATTAGTTATAATTGCATTCTGAAACTACACTACAATCATAGTGAACCCCTCTTGAAGTTTATAAATCTTGTAAATCTTTTTAGATTTTTCAAATTGGTTACAAAAAGGGTTATCAATATTAAAATTGGAGCTAATCCAAACTCAACATCTCAAACTCTTACCTTTTCATCCATCATATCTTAAGAAGGAAATTGTCTATCCTATTTACCCAAGTTCATGATTATTCAGGGTGTAATTTCAAGAATACTGGATATACAAGATAAGAGGTCTTATTACAAGCTTGCTTACCATGTTCATAGGAAAATAGTTTAGCCGACATTACCAATACTGCATACCAAAACAGGGTAATGGCTTCAATTGTAAGACAAGGGGTCTCATCACGAGCCAGCTTGTTCGGTTAGATTACTACCAGTGAATGGCATTGTCACTTAACTGGCCCCCACACCAGGGCAATGAATTTTTATCTTACAAAATTGCAGAAAAAGAAAAGAAATACAAAATGTGAAAAAACATATTTTGAATTCATTCTGTTAATCGTGCTCTGAAGTGAATGGGACAATAGAAAATGATATGGTTTAAAGGTATCCCTGCTGAAACTATGGACGTTCGCTGGCAGCAGAGGCTCTACCTATGACAAAGGAGTTAATTTTACTAGCTGATTTGGAAAAGTTCTCTGTTTTATCAATCCAACCAACAAACGCCAATTTAAAATCTAGAATGTCTCTATTTTTAACAAAAGAGGAAATTAACGAAGAAAGTTTTGTTTTGTCTAGAATGCAACTATACCTAGTTATATTAGAATTTTTTCCCTTTTGAATAAAATTTCTATTTTGAAAAAGTTTAAGTATTTCTATACTTTTCAGAGATAACTGCTTCTTCCAGCGAATCGCCAATTCTTGTGCCATACAACAACCCCCCATTTCATATCATTACTATTCCAAAAATATAATGTGATATGGGTCCCTTTTAATTTTTGTTTTAAATTGGTATCAATTTAAAGTTCTATTACAAAAAAGGCCCAAATAAAAGAAAACATTATTAAAAGGCCTTTCAATAAAACAAATCAAAAAACCCCAACGAAAAACGATTTATTTTTATCATTGCGATAAAGCGATCGCAAGATCGTATATCGCAATGACAAAGAGAGCACAACTTAAGGGACATCTTGATTTTCACCGATGTGAAATCGCTATCGGATATCGGCAAAGCATAAAGTATCATGATTAACAACCATTGCTCCGATGCGATGCGAAATCGGCAATTGGCAATCAGCAATCGGCGATAATACTTAAAGTGCAAATAAGCTCCCCCTCTCCCGATGCGATGCGATATCGCTATCGGTGATCGACGGCTCACCATGCCCTCATTCTAAACGACCCTACTAGTTATTCCCGACGCGATGCGATATCGCTATCGGCGATCGGGGATTCCAAACGAAACCAAAGCAATAACTTAGGATTTCCTCGATGCCCGATTGCGAAAAGGGTAAAAAGCGCAGTTTTCAAAGTAAAAGTCATAAAGGCAGTTTAATATGATTTATTCGTAATTAAGGCAATATCCTTTGAAAAGCTACTCATCCGTGTTCAAACCGCCGAATCGCCCAAGGCATGCTTCAAATAAATCATTCGGCCATTAACCAAAACGACTGGTATTAATGAGATTGACAGGCCGTAACGACCATTTAATGAAAACAGCAAGCTTGCGATCTATCCACGGATTTGATCCCACGGCCACCTTAAGTCAATTGATCGCTATGAATGCATCCAGATATATATACTTCATTCTGTTCAATTCATGTTATTGTTCCCTGTGTTACGCCTATCTCTTGCTCTGTGCAGGATTCTTCCACAGAGACAGAATTAAGTGGGATGGGAAAGAAGTCCAAGAAGACTACAATGCCTACTGCTTCGCCAGCCGCAGGGCAAGCTGTTGTTGATCCAAGCGGTAAGAACAAAGGGCTTATATTAGATACGACTTGCTTAGGACTTACCAAGACCACTTGGCAAGGAACATATAATTTGATTGAAGCCGAAGAGCCAAAGGTGACCGGAATAGAAATCTCATGCGATAGTACCAGCAAATCTGATGCCAATTTAAAAGACTTGGCCAACTCCTTTCTGCACAGAATATCGGCCCGAGAGCAAATTCTCCCATATACGGATGTGGTAAGGTGGGCAATTCAAGAGCTCCCAATTACCAATAGATTGTTTAGCACTGTGGACGGGAGGATTTTCGGTTCTTTTCGAGCCAAAGATCTAAGCCAAATGTATCACCTGCCGGCAGAAGAGCAAAAATATAACGCGGCATTCCTGGAGAAATTTCGAGCAGAGAACGAGACCGAGTCTGAACCAATTCGAGGCTGGAGACAAAATCCAGCAAAGCACAAGCATGAATCCTCGGGTAAGTACTCAGTCAACTCCCTATGTTCTCCTTACTGCTATGCTGGGATTATGTTGTGTAGGCCTATGGGGATTGCATGACTCCACCAATTTTTCCATAGAAATGGTCCCCTTAATGGAGGCGGCATGTAGTGGCGAAATTATGGATTGGGCGGTTATATTATCCGACAAGTTAGCCAAAGCCATTCTCGATTTCAGGTTTAACTCTCGCGTCACAGAGAGGTTCATTCCGCCATTTTATTACAATGCCTATGTGATGGATGTGTTGTGCTTTAATTCTGAGTTTCCTGTGCTTGGATGGAGGTGGACGTCGCAAGACCCCACACCCATTCACATATATTATAAAAAATTGTGGAAGACTCATTATAAGCACCATCTTTATCAAATCTGCAATGGTTTTATGTTGCCAATTCATTACTCCATTTTTGATAAGCCTGCCCCGAAGATTTCTGAGCAAGCAGCGGTAGATTTGACCGCAGTAGCAAGTTGGTTTGGGGAGGAGAAATTCACCTACATCAGAGTTTTTGGCAGTCAGGCCAGGCCGCATGTGCTCCCACTTTACATCCCTGATAAGTTGCTTGCCAGGGAAGTAGATTATCAAATCAATGCTGATGGGGTTACTCAGACCCTGAAAAAAGCGTAAAAACATGTTTGGCCCTCTTTTCCCTTACGAATTGGAATTTATACCCTGCATGATATCAAACATGCAGAGAAGGAAGCTGGGAAAATAAATTCACTCACTCTGGCTACTCTGCCAAGTAGGCAGTATGATCCGAGGAAGATCGCTTACAATGCGCTCGACCAGGCCAAATTGGCCAAGGTCGAGCACAAAGAAGACAGATTCGAGGATTTGTTTGCATCGGCCAAATCGCTGTATCAAGTTAAGTCGCTTGCCAGAAATGTGTATAACGATGAAGGGCTAGTCGAATTTAACAGAATTAGAGAACAGAGGTTGCAAACTCTGCCTCTAGACATGTTAGCGACTGTTCCGACAACAACAAGATCAAGCAAGCCTGAGCAGCGAAGTAATACGCCACCTCCTACTACATCAAATTAGCAGGAGGAAGTGCATAGCCAGAGGCAGGAAGTAACCCAGGAAAATGTATAGCGACAAGAAGAAACCCAGGCGAAAGCCCAAGAAGAGAGCATCTCTAAAAATAATGATAATACACTGGTTGATCCGAATTTGCTCCAGCAATGGCAGCAATTCAGTACAATCATCAGCAACGTAGAGTGCTCTAAAGATGATGAGGTTTCTAAAGAAGGCGACACACAGGAAGCGACATCTAAACCGGTTTCGGGTGAAACCAGCGACCTACCCAAATCAAAAGAAACAGAGATAATTCCTAAAGATCCATCGGGCGAAATCATTTTGCAAATCACTTTACAGAGGAAAAGGAGAAGAGCTGATCAACCTTCTCTATTCCCTAAATTAACAGTGACGGGCAATGTTGTGTGGAAAGAGGAATTCGACCCCTCCGATTACTTAACCAAGCTATCTTAATCCGCTGGAGCATATTCGGCGACGACCATTGATAAAGCATCGGAGGTGAGCAGTTTATTGAAGGCAAAGGATCAAGACATCTCTTCGCTACAGGCAAAATTATCAGAAATTCAGCAGAAAGCAGAGCAGGCAGAACAGGAATTTCTAGTGCAGCAACAGAGCAATCATCAGCTGACTAAGCAATTACAAGAGGAAAAACAGAGGATTGATGAAAGCACAATCCAAAGGCAAAGGGAGCTATCGGCAGCACTGGAGCAATTAAGAATATCGACTGAGGGAACAATTAAAGCAAAAGATGAGCAAATCGCTCAATTGACCACTCAAATTGAGCAAATGAAAAAGCTCCCTCAGGTAGACGAATTCAAAGCAGAAGCGCTTCAGTTAAATAAGGCATTGATTAATCAGGTTAAGCTCCTATGTCAGCAAATTATACAAGCAGAACCATTGTGCGAGTTAGTAGCATCCATAAGTGAAAAGGTAGAAAAAGCAAGGAACGATTTGGATCAGGCCGAAGAAACACTGACAAATTTTATAGAATGGCAGGATTCCGATCAAGGCCAGGCGACTAATCTACCGAGAATTATGGAATCGCACAAAGAAATATTATTCACAGAATGGAAATCACAGTTAATGAAGGCAGAAAGAGTGATTTTCAGATGCAAAGCAACCACTGGAAATTTGGTTGAATTAGTAAATAATACGCTTTATTTGTCTAATATGATTTCCCAATGTACTCCAGGTCAATTAACAGCGACAAAGATGTTGGAGCATTCATGCTACTCGGAACTGGAGAAAAACGGAAGATTAATCGCGGGAATCAACAGTTTAACATGGGATGCTTATTGGTTCTTCTTAGTGAATCCATACAGCCAAAGAGCCGCCTTAAAGTGCCTCATAGATGCTGTCGGGTATATTATACCCGACATTCAGGATGCCACCTTCGCTGCCCAATTCAGCTTGCGCCTCAACAGACCGCCAGAAGTGGAGCCGATGCTTGCGATAAGCCAGCTCAGGTTTAAAGGCAAACAACCTGAGTCATGATTCACATCGCCGACTGCCAGATCGCCCTAGAAAAATAGATTGCATTTACTGATACCAATTTAGTAGGATTTTGTTTCATAGATTTTTTTTAGCTTAGTAGTATTTATAGACCCTTTCATGCATTTAGAAAGGGTCGTAAAGTTTTGTATATGACTTAAACCCTGAAGTTGCACTATTGTACTTCAGGGATATTCTTTTATGAAACTGGACCAATTATTCTGAATTAAATGAGGAAGGTTTTTATGCAAATGTGAACTACTGTCATTGTTTAAAAGCATTTCTGTGTTGAAGAAGGAATTTTGAATAGCGATTGATGTTTCGGATTGATCTGCAGCGCACATGGTACTTTTTTTAGCGTCTGTACTCATTCTTGTTATATGAATTGTTGTTTAAATCACTCTTGCTATTATCGCTTATATATATATTGTGTTTTTCAGAGCATTCCTTATGCATTCCACTATTGGTTGTTTATCGCATGCTTCCCTTTCAATCGTATATATGTATCGATGATATAAACAATGAATGCAGTAATTTGTATTTATCGCTTCATTGTGACTATTCATATGAAGTAATCTTTGAATGATTGAATGTCTCTTATTTATTTTACAGAGTCATCTACATGCCTGTTAGATAGATAAAGATTATTTAACGCTGCATTCCGAATGAATAAGTTGTTCCCGGGATTAGTATTAGTTTCCCTATTTTTTTCAATAGAATAAGCTAGTCGCCTATCACTTAAGAAAACTATTCATCACCCATTCATCCTTTTTATTTACTACCAGGAAATTGGTCCCGTTATCTCCAGTCGGAGCCACCATCCCAAACGGAAAAGGAGCTGTACCAAGGTCCGGACCGGGTGGTTATCCCCTAATGTTGTTGCAGCGATTTTCGAGGCCTCAACATTTCTGGCGCTAGAAGGAGGGCCATCCGCTATGAATGGCAAGTAAGCCAACACCTACAAACCATTCAAAGAGTAATTCAACCTTCGCCTCTCTTCGGACATCTCGTCCGCATTCTGAATCTCCAGTATCCAGACGAGATGAAGAAGAATCAACCAAAACTGCTCAATTACATCATACTTCAGAACACTTAAGTACGGAGTCCCCTGAAGTTCAATCCATCATCCAGAAACTTCAAGGCTTCTCAATTTCGCTTCCTAGATCTGAAGTATCACAAGGCAGTCAGACTTCGCAATTTCGCTTACCCCTCACCTTACCAGACTCCAAAGCAAAAAGCTAGGTATTGAACCACCCGAGTTTCCTTTACCCAAAAGGAAAAGGATCAAAAAGACCGCCGAAGGTTCTGGTAGCGAAACCTTTTCTCCATCATCTTCCATTTCATCATCACCTGTGCGAAGTCAAACACCCACTTCACCACTTCATATCGTTGTTCACCGAGGGACTTCATCTCAAACATCGCAATATTTTCAGTCTGTACTTCCACCTCCCCCTCAAGCACCTGGAACACCACAAACGATCGTTGGTAATCCTAAAATGGCCCAAAGACCATGGAGAAGTCCTGGTGCAGTCACCATGCCTGCACCTTTATATCCTTTACCCGACTACCCCGAAAAATGGTTACCCAAGTTCAATCCAGATGCTGGAACTTCCGCAGAAGAACATATTAACAATTTTATGCTGTCAATCAATCTAAAGGGAGTCACTGAAGAAGATGTGGTAGTAAGATTGTTTCCCTATTCACTACAAGGATCTGCAGGGTCTTGGTATTTTTCCTTGCCCTCTGGATCCATCACGAGTTGGAATATCTTCCAGGAACAGTTTCTCACCAAATACGGCGATGACAGATCCTTAGCTACACTTGTCCATGACCTTTCCAATTTAAGGATCGAGTCAAGAGAACCCATTAAGGAGTTCAACTCCAGATTCAACAAACTCTTGAACAAAATCCCCACTGATGATAAGCCAAGCGAACAAGTTAGAAGCGAGTGGTATATCACCACTTTGCCTTCAAACATAGCCATATTTGTCGATAGGGCTAAACAACCTACATTGGCTGAAAACATGAAGGAAGCACTCGCTGTGGAAAAGAGTGTAATCGCCTTAGAAAAGAAAACTGCCTTGGAAAAAAGAAAATCTAAAAAAGTGTTCTTTAAAGATGACTCTAAGAAAAAGATTAC
The DNA here is from genome assembly GCA_000404065.3 of Pinus taeda. Lineage (NCBI taxonomy): Eukaryota > Viridiplantae > Streptophyta > Pinopsida > Pinales > Pinaceae > Pinus > Pinus taeda. The sequence continues at coordinate 11,669 of APFE031241893.1, forward strand.
TAAGGATCCATATGACATGGAGGGCCTTCAAAAAGTCCTTAAAACCATGTCGAACGAAATGGTTGAGATCAAGAAACAAGTATCAGAATCCTCAACAAAGAAACCATATAGGAATTTCAGGAAACCCGAGTCCAAACCTCCAAATGTTATGTCCTATGCAGACTCAGATCCTGAGGAAGAAGAAGAGGAAGAAACAGTTACACCATCTAAAGAAGAAGAAGAGGAAGTAGTTGAATGTCATGGGATGTGGGATTTTATACTCCCTAATTCCGATACTGACGTTGAGCAAGAAGCCTTTCCTGTCACTACAAGGAGTAAAGGTACCCCCGAACCAATTCAAGCTAATCCAAAGAAAAGGAGTGCTGGAACCAATACTGTAAAGGAAAAGGTACCCGTTAGGAAGCCAGCCGTGACAGTATCTAACAATCAGCCATCATCCTCTACTACACCTTCGTCATCTAAGACATTGGTAGTTTCTGATTCGATGGATTATAACATTGTCGATGACATGAAGAAAAATAAGGCAAACATCACCATGTTTGAACTTAGTAAATTAAAACATCAGCAAAAATTACTACTCAAAGAACTTAACGCTGTTCCTTCTTCACCTCTTCCCACCACTAAAGCTGCAAGCAACTCAGGAGAAACCCCTTCTGGTAGAGTTGAAGCAACTGATACGATTCTGATTGGAGATAGATCAAACTCCCATACCCCTCCTTTCCTCTTGACTTATGAAATTTATAATCGAAATCTACACAACTGCTTAATTGATTCTGGGGAATCCTCAAATATAATGCCTGCTTCAGTTTGCTCTAAACTGAATATAGAACCCCAGAAGTCTTCTATTCACATTGTGCAGTTAGATAGAACTAAAGTTCAAGTTCTAGGGGAAATAAACTCTGTAATGATCAGGTTATCGGCAGATCCAATAATAGTCCAAAGGATTGATATTCTAGTCACCGATATACCTGAATTCTATGGGTTAATTTCAAGCAGGGATTGGTCAGAAAAACTCCATGGGTATATCTCTACCGATTGGTCCCATAAGTGGCTCCCCTATAAGGGCAAGCCCAATCAAATAAGGATCAATCGAGAGAAACATATGACCCACACTGTTACAGAATTTGAACAGGAAAATCAACCGGTTGCGTTCAACAACAATATCCTAGGAAATTATTCTTCCGAGTCATTTTTCGGCAATTATATTACCCATCCATCTCCTTTCTCAGTCAACAATTTCGCATCACAAATTGAAAACTTTTCACAGACTGACAGGTCTAAATGCGTTAATGTTACTGAGAATGTTGTAACAAAAACTGTAGATAATTCATTATTTTGGTCTTTATATTTTGATGGATCTAAGTCCAGTGAAGGATCAGGAGCAGGATGTATTTTGGTCAGCCCGCAATGAGAAAAAACAATGTTGCTCTATAGATTAGAATATGAATGCACCAATAACACAACAGAGTATGAAGCGCTAGTCCAAGGATTATACAAAGCGATCGGCCTCAAAGTTCAATACTTAAAGGTCTTTGGTGACTCTAAGATTATCGTTAAAAAGGTAAGGAATACAATTCATTGTCTTTCGAACCATCTTAAGAATTATCAGTCGTTGGTACAAGAGCTCACTTCCCAATTTTTAGCATTCAATATTTCTTCCATTCCCAGGTCACAAAATTCAGCAGCCGACTTGCTAGCCAATGTCGCTTCCAAGCTACTCCCTTCCGAAGACTATAGTCTAGATAGGTCTACAGTAGAATTACCTTTTAGGCCATCCATTCTTGACAACGTAACCAATTGGAGAGTGTTTAACCACGTTGATGACATTTTACAATTTCTAAGCTCTGAAAAATCCTATGACAATCAAATCATTGAGGAAGATGAGCACGATACTCAAATGCAAGGTAAACATGAGGAAAACTCAATCCCTAAGCGAGTAGTGAAGCTTGAAGATCTTTACGATATTAAAGACAGGTTCAAACCTGTGTCTAATACAAAGCTTCAGAGCTCTACCTTAACGTTTGAATTAAAAAACCTTGGCACCGAACAAAATCCTCAAAACATTAATTTAGGATTAGGACTTTCCATAGAGGAAAATGAAGCATTCATTAGTCTGTTACGAAAGAATAAACATGTTTTCGCTTGGAAATATGATGATCTAAAAACGTATGACACATCTATTATTCAGCACACTATCCCAATGCTTCCCGAGCAGAAACCAGTTCAACAAAAGTTGAGAAAAATACATCCAAATTTAGAGGGACAAATAAAATCGGAACTCAATAAACTCTTGAAAGCTAAGATTATTTTTCTCGTACGACACTCAAACTGGGTCTCCAATATGGTACCAGTCAGAAAGAAAAATGGCGACATAAGGATTTGTATTGATTTCTGAAATTTAAATAAGGAAAGTTTAAAATATAACTTCCCATTACCCACCATGGAGCAGATACTCCAATCAGTGGCGAGCTCAGAGTTAATGTCCTTTTTGGACGGTTTTTCAGGATATAACCAAATTTTGATCCATCCTGATGACCGACTCAAAACCACATTCAGAACAAAATGGGCAACGTATGCATATCAGAAAATGCCTTTCGGCTTATTAATGCAGGAGCCACTTTTCAAAGAGCAATGGATATCGCTTTCAAAGGGTTAATTAATAGAACAGTAGTCGTCTATTTAGATGACATTACTGTACTTTCTAAAGAGAGATCCAACCACTTGCATGATTTGAATCAAATCTTTCAGCGCTGTAAGAAATATGGTATCTCTCTAAACCCTAAGAAATCCTTTTTCGCTCTTGATCAAAGTAAGCTCCTAGGCTTTATTGTTTCTAAATACGGCATTTATATCGATCCGGACAGGATTAAAGAAATCTCTGAAATCCCTTTTCCTCAAAATAAGAAATCCATGCAGTCATTTTTAGGACAAATCAATTTTGTCAAGAGATTCGTTCCAGACTTTTCTCATATTATTTTGCCACTTCAAATTATGATTAAGAAAAATTCAGTCTTTAAATGGGGATCGCCAGAAAAGGAAGCGTTTGAATTAATCAAACAATCAATAATCAATGCCCCCGCTCTAAATACTCCAAATTTTTCTAGTCATTTTACATTGTATACCATCCCATCCGATTTCTCTTATGCTGCAGTACTTACACAGATCAACAATCACAATTTGGAAGCACCTATTTCATTCTATAGCTCAAATCTTCAAGGTGCAGAACTAAACTACTCCAAAGTAGAAAAACAAACCTTTGTTGTATATAAAGCGGTTAAACATTACAGACCCTTCCTTTTAAAAGCCCATACAAAGGTTATAGTTCCTTTCTCTTCAGTAAGGCAACTATTAATCCAAAGGGAATTGGGAGAAAAAAGGGCAAATTGGGTAACATCACTTCAAGAATATGACCTAGAGATCAAGCCAGCAAAGATTGTTAGAGGCCAAGGTTTTTGTAGGTTATTGGCAGGAGCATCCAACATTCCGGAATCAAGCGATACATATTCATCTGAAACAATCAACCAGATAAGTATCATTGACTCTGAATCACAGTATGCTGATTTAATATTCTATTTGAAAAATGGATATGCACCTCCCAACCTGTCCTACAAAAACAAAAGGGCCATAAGATTGAAAGCAAAAAAAAGTATCATTATTGATGATGTGCTTTTTAGGAAAAATTATGATTCAGTTTTACTGAGATGCCTTCAAAAACCTGAAGCACAAAAGGTTTTGCAGGAATTACATGATGGACCAGCAGGAGGCCACTTTGGAGCTAATACAACAGCTCACAAATTCATCCATGCCAGATATTATTGGCCCACTCTATTTAGAGATGCTCATGAATATGTAAGGAAATGCCAAAATTGTCAAACTCCAAGTAGAAGACAAAGGAAATCAGCTTCCCTCTGAAACCGGTCAACATTGAACAACCATTTGAACAATGGGAGTTGGACATTATCAGAGAGATTACCCCAAATTCTTCCAAACAGCATAAGTATATCCTTACTGCTACCGATTACTTTACCAAGTGGGTTGAAGCGATTCCTTTAAAGACAACAAACTATGAATCCATTATTGAATTTATAGATCAATTCATCATTACCAGGTTTGGTGTCCCGAATGCTCTTGTTTTCGATAATGCATCTTACTTTTCAGGCAATGCTATGTTTGATTTCGTAATTAAAAGAGGATTCAAACTGAAATATTCTGCTAACTATTATCCTCAGGGCAATGGTTTAGCCGAATCTACAAACAAAAATCTAATTAAAATTATCAAGCGAACTATCGAACAGAATCATAAGAACTGGCACAAATCTTTAATATTTGCATTATGGGCTGATAGGATAACGCAAAAAACTTCTATATGATCTTCTCCATTTAAATTTGTTTATGGAAAAGAAACAGTACTACCAACAAATCTCATCCTTCCTTCTCTAGCCCTAGTTCAATTTATTAAAGAAATCCCTTCTTCTTCTTTACAGCTTAGACATGACCAAATTCTAAAATTAGAAGAAGAAAGAGAAAAAGCTAAAATCATTCATGCGAAACATCAGCAGATCATCAAGTCATCATTTGATTCAATTTCATCTGGTTCCAAACAATTTCAAGTTGGTAATTTAGTCCTAAAATGGGACAAAGCCCATGAAGATAAGGGGAAACACACCAAGTTTCAGAAGATGTGGCTTGGACCATTTCAGATCTGTGAAAAGATAGGCCATTCGTCCTTCATACTACAAGATTTATCAGGGTTGAGAGATTCTCTCCCTATTAATGGTCTTATCTTAAAGAAATTCTTCAATTGAGGAGGTAACCCCTTCTCCTTTTAATAGCATTTTTGTAGTTTGTAGCAGCATTAGAAAACAAAACTGTAAGTTATCTTCTATTTGACCTTTGTTGTATTCAAAGAGTTTCTCAAACAAGTAGTGTGATATTTACTTTTAAATAAATAGAAGCCTTAAACAAAAGAAATGATTTCTAGGAAATTAGATATAATTGCATTCTGGAATTACACTACAATCCTAGTGAACCCTTCTCGAAGTTTATAAATATTGTAAATCTTTTTAGATTTTTCAAATTGGTCACAAGAAGGTTATCAATATCAAAATAGAAGCTAATCCAATTTCAGCATCTCCAACTCTTACCTTGTCATCCATCTTCTCTCAAGGAGGAAATTGTCTATCCCACTTACTCAAGTTTGTGATTACTCAGAATGTAATCCCAAGAATATTAGATATAAAAGATAAGAGGTCTTATTACAAGCCTTCTTACCATGTTCATAGGGAAATAATTTAGCCGACATTACCAATACTGCATACCAAAACAGGGTAATGGCTTCAATTGTAAGACAAGGGGTCTCATCACGAGCCAACTTGTTCGGTTAGATTACTACCAGTGAATGGCATTGTCACATAACCGACCACCACATCAGGGCAATGGATTTTTATCTTACAAAATAACAGAAGAAAGAAAAGAAATACAAAATATGAAAAACATATTTTGAATTCATTCTGTTAATCATAATCTAAGGTGAATGGGACAATAGACAATGATATGGTTAAAAGGTATCCCTCTCGAAACTATGGACGTTTGCTGGCAGCAGAGGCTCTACCTATGAAAAAGGAGTTAAGTTTAATAGCTGATTTGGAAAAAGTTTTTGTTTTATCAATATCAACCAATAAAGGCCAATTTAAAATCTAGAATGTATCTATTTTGTTTTAACAAAAGAGGAAATTAGCAAACAAAGTTTTGTTATGTCTGGAATGCAACTATACCTAGTTATATTAGAATTTTTCCTTTTGATAAAAATTTCTATTTTGAAAAAGTTTAAGTATTTCTATACTTTTCAGAGATAACTGTTTCTTCCAGCGAATCGCCAATTGTTGTGCACTACAACAACCCCCCCATTTCATATCATTATTATTCCAAAACCATAATATGAAATGGGACCCTTTTTAATTTTTTGTTTTTTAATTAGTATCAATTTAAGTTCTATCCTAAAAGGCCCGAAGAAATAAAAGAAAACATTACCAAAAGGCCTCTTCAATAAACCAATCAAAAAACCTTAATGTAAAACGGTTAATCTTTTGTCATTGCGATAAAGCGACCGCAAGATCGCATATCGCAATGACAAAGGGAACACAACTTGAGGACATTTTGATTTTCTCCGATGCGATGCGATATCGGCAATCGGCAATCGGCGATAATGGCTAAACGCAAATAAGCTCCCTCTTGCCCCGATGCGATGCGATATCGCTATCGCCAATCGGCGATTGACCATGCACACATTCTTAACCGCCCCACTCGCTACTCCCGACACGATGCGATATCGCTATCGGCGATCGGGGATTCCAAATGGAACCAAAACAATGACTTATGATTTTCCGGACGCCCGATTGCGAAAAGGGCAAAGCTCATCCGCGCTCAACCACCAAATCGCCCAAGGCATGCTTCAAATAAATCATTCGGCCATTAACCGAAATGACTGGTATTAATGAGATTGACAGGCCTTAACGACCATTTAATGAAAACAGCAAGCTTGCGATCTATTCACAGATTTGATTCGAAGCCGTCTTAAGTCAATCGATCACCATGAATCTATCAAGATATATATATCTCAGTCTATTCGATTCATATTATTGTTTACTGTGTTACGCCTATCATTCTCTCTATGCAGAATTCTCCCGCAGAGACAGATTTGAGTAGAAGAATGGGAAAGAAGTCCAAAAAGACCACAATGCCTTCCACTTCACCGATCGCAGGGCAACTCGTCGTTGATATAGGCAGTAAAAAGAAAAGGCTTATATCAGACACTACGTGCCTGGGACTTACCAGAGCTACTTGGCAAGGAACATATAACTTGATTGAAGCCGAAGAGCCGAGGGTGATGGGAATACAAGTCTCATGCGACAGCACTAGCAAATCTGAGGCTAATCTAAAAGACTTGGCCAATTCCTTTCTTCACAGAATAGCGGCCCGAGAGCAAATTCTCCCATATACGGATGTAGTAAGATGGGCGATTCAAGAGATCCCAATTACCGATAGAACTTTTAGCACTATAGATGGGAGGATTTTCGGTTCTTTTCGAGCCGAAGATCTAAGGCAAATGTATCATTTGTCGGTGGAGGAGAAGAAGTATAACACGACATTCCTAGAGAAGTTCCGAGCAGAAAATGAGACTGAGTCCGAACCAATTCGAGGCTGGAGACAAATTCCAGCAAAGCACAAGCATGAATCCTCGGGTAAGTACTCAGTCGATTCTCTATGTTCTCCTTACTGCTATGCTGGGATTATGATGTGCAGACTATGGGGATTACATGATTCCGCCA
>APFE031241895.1:4074-28361 GCA_000404065.3 Pinus taeda
CTTGTTTGTCACTAGAAAGTCTTAGGCTTCTAGGGAGGTTAGTTTTGTCCGCAAAAATAACTCTTTCCGCATGACATATTGTCGATGCCATATCAAGGATATTCTAAGTACCAGAAGATGTACTTCGAGAAGAAGCTGAGATCTATGCAGATGAATAAGGGGGAACTCATTGATCCTTTCCTTGTAAAGGTTTAGGAGACCCGACATGAGATGGTAGATTTGGGGTCAACACCTTAAGGTTCCAAGATGGTGAGACTGACCCTGAATTTAGTATCTGAGAAGTGGCAAGCGTTTGTCTAGAGCATCCTGGGCAGGGTGACTTTGCCAAACTAGGATGGAATGTGGGAAACTCTTAAACAAGAGGAACTGAGGAGAGACTTGGTCAAGTGTAAAATTGAAGCAGCAGTGTGTCGATGCCCAAGGAGGAGGAAGAGAATGCAACCCTCACATCCAAGGGGCAATAGGAGTAGCAAAAGAAGAAGGCAGATGTTTCGAAGATCAAATGCTTCAACTGTGGGAATTATGTCAGTGCACAACATAGTGTCCTCTTACGAAGAAGGAAAAAGATGAGAAGCATGATATGAAGGTTATGGTTGTGAATATCGAGGAGGAGGAGTTTTCCATGACAACCCAGGCATCTCCAGGACGGAGGTGTGGAGATTTAGAGCTGTAGTTTGAAAGGACAAGAGTTGTGCAAGATCCTTAAGGTGTCCACCTCTCTAATCAATACCTTTGTGCGGGAGCTGAGATCACTGGTAGCAGGATGGACCAGTGTCAGTTGATACAGAGGAGTGTTAGGATGATAGTTGTAATGGCAAGGAGTGTTAGAGAATAAGTAGTGCAGAGCAAAGCTGACAAGAGTGTAGTTGGCACATTGCAAAGGTCAGCAATAATGCAAAGGCTTTATAGGGTCAGCATAGAGACTAGCACCAGTTAGACTCTAGCAATGAGATGCATCATCCCGAATACCAGTTTAGTAACTTGGGATGCTTTTCTATTGCTGATGCAGTAGAAAAAAAAACTGGAGAAGGTTGCAATTCAAATTTAATATTGGTAGTGCCAGTGCTAGCAATAGCACAAATGCATAATTGAGAGGGAGTTGCAATACAAATGTAGTGTTGACAGTGGTAGGGTCAATAGCAGTACAGTTTCAACATTTATGCAATAGTTGGTGGACAGGATGTTAGATATCAGTAGCATACAAGGAGATGTTACAAAACAGAGTGATGCTTCAGTAGAGTGCATTGCTAAAGCACATTCCTCGCTGAGAACGAGTGTTGATTTCTGGTAGCATCAAATGTGCTCTAAGTCTCAAAATGTGCAGGGAGGCTTAGACACATGAATTCTCCAATACCCAAAAACTGTTTTGGAAAATTCCACCAGGAGACATTTTTATTAATTAAAATAATTAATTATTTTTAATGGGTCCCTAAGTCTAAACTTAGGAAATTAAAATAATTAATGGGTATTAGTGTAAATGTGGGTGAAACTTGTAGAGGAAGATGAAGATTGCGTCCAGTTGATTTGATCCATTGATTAGAATCTAATTTGGGTCTTTGGTTCTCAACTATAGGATTATAAGAAGGAAGTCGATGGGCACTTGGACAACACACACAAAGGGGAGATTAGAAGTTTGATTTTTTGAAGTAGAGCAGTTGCTAGAGAGAATTTTGATAGTGATCTTTTGTAGTAAGGGGAAAATAGTATCCAAAGGGTAATATTTCCTGGTCATAGAATACTTAGTAGAGAAGGAAAAGAGAGATCCAATAGAGGCAACGTTGAGCCATAGAGGCTGATGTAGGGCAATGTAGGGAAATGCAAAGGCAGCCCAAAATCTGAGAGGGAATCTGTAAATTTTCTAGAGAATCAATTTCTAGAGCCAGAAGATGGGTAGTGAGACCAGGAGGAAAGAAATTAAAGTCTCATAGGCAAATCGATCATCTGGGAGGAGTTACGCATACCCCAGTAGTTGTGACACAAGTCCTATACAGGGATTGTGTAGAGACTATGCAAATGTAGCCATGTACAATCCATTAAGTTGCTGGATCAACAAATATTTCCAGTGATAGTGTGAGATAACCTCACTTATCTCTCTATCAATGATATTATCTATAACCAGTTTGTTAGGAAGGAATCCAAAGATTGTATTCAAAAACTAACACTACTTAACAATAAAACCCTCAGTTGTTGAACTGGTTTTGCCACATTGGGTTTTTCCAAGGACAACTATCGTAAAATAACTGTGTAGATGTGTTGTATTTCATTCTTTCTCAGTTTCTTTTTGCTACATATTAATTAATTAAGTGAAGTCTGCAGTTGTATTTACTTCAATATTTACAGTAGAAGACCGTAAATAACTTGCATGGATTAACAAATGGGAGAAGTAACATCAGTTTGCTGCAGTAGGGATTCTGGGTTTATGAATTCTCACATGATTTACATGTGGGTTAGTTTTGAAATTTTTGAAATGGAAGAAGAGGAGGATATTCTATACATGAATGACCCAACATAATGAGAACATTGGAAATCTAAAAAATAGATCAATTAAAATGTTTCTTCAATGAACATTTTATTAACATTATAGGAAATTTACATCTCTGGAACAAACATATAGATTTACTTCCTTTAGGAAAATTTGCTAGTAAAGGAATTAGAAAACATCCTTGTAGACTAGATTGAGAGTTGTCAGGTTAGTGTTAAATAAAATGGAAACTGCCACCCTATAAATAATTACCTTCTTTTGCTTGAATATCATTCTAAGCAATTAAAATATAGTTGAAGTTGAAATGTCAAAAGTACCTTACCATAAACTTCAATATCTTCCTCCACCATTCAATATAGTGATGCCAAAGTTAAATAAAAAAATTATGGAAAATAGTTCTTCTATACCTTAACGATATTATCAAGTTTTATTATTCATCTAAAATAAGATTGAGAATTTAACTCAAAGTTTGTTAAGAGGGTGTTTGAATATTTGAAATATGATAAAATCAACTTGGGGATAGGTGGGTGAAGAGATCTTGGCTTGAGGGGGCCTGACCCAGGTTTGGAGTAGCCAAACAAATCCCTATACTACTAGCCCTTTCGGAAACAGCCCGCAATGCATGGACTAAGGTCTCACCCGAAGAAGTATGGGGGGATGTTGGAACCATGTTTTCCCAACCTTGAGACGTCTGAGGGGTCAATTTAGTCCATCTATGAATACCTTGGTGTAGGTCACTTCACGCACTATCATGACCTATGATACCTTCACGATCTATAATAATTTCCTTCATAACCCTAACCAGGGGCTCAAGTGCTTCCGTGCTTCTAAAGCAACAATCTATGCTATTTCTCCAAGTTACATCCTGTATCTTACTTATCTTCTTATAATTGTTAGTTAACTTCACGTAAACATATACATTATCTTATATTCACTTAATCGACACAATCATATAAGTTCACGCATCATATAAACAGTAGAAATGTAATTTATACCCAATACATTCAATGCACAAACATGAAAAGATACACAGAAATGATATGAAACTTCTATTTATTACTTCTCCAAAGGTTACAAACTCGACTCACCCTACACACTCAGTTGCGGACAACTAGGCATCTACGCACTCAGCGGCAGAGCCTTCTCCTACTCTACGACCCAAGACTCGACTCTACACTTAGACAAGACTCACTTCTTCATCTCTTACTTCCGTTATTTACAACGTAGAGCCTCGCTCTATTTATACAATCACATGCACCGCGGACCATGGGTAGATCTCTAAAGCTGACATTACATTTACAAAATGAGGGTAGACAACCCTATGAATCATTTACAAGTTCACGCTCTGCATCCACAAAATGCGGAATCTTCACATCGGATTTACATTTTTTAACCAAAATCTGGACTTTAAGCCCCAAAACTTCCCTTGGGGGATACTGCACAAAAAGAGATGCTTGACCATTTCAACAGATAGAATTTATTTCAATTCGTACGAGAATATTAAACATGCCCCAATATTATAGACATACTTAAAAGAAGAAGGGCTCTATAGGGTCGCAAGAATAGGTGGATGAAAATATGATAGTAAGGATGGAGTTTCTTTGAAACACTGTGTGCGTGGATGGATGATGATTATTTAGAGTTTTGATTTTAAAGTCAACCTTATCACTAGATGTCTATAAATATTCTATCATTTGCCTCAAAGTCGAGACAATGAAACATACATTTTGGAATTGTATGTTTAAGAGAATTCACAATGCTATTTCATATGTTTTAAAGAAGAGACCATGTAATGGAATTGTTTCATGGAATATGCAATATTTTATATGTTTAAATGCAAGATGTATGTTTCAAGGAAGACTATGTAAGGGAACTTGGTATTTTTTGGAATGGGTTGGGATAGGATATGTAATACCAATTATGGGCCCACTTGTGGAAAGGAACAATTACTAGGGACAATTGCATAGTAGTATTCTTTGGAGGCGAATTTGGAATACTAATTTTCCTTGTATGCCACTTATTGTACTTAAATGGGAGGGAAACCCACCATCTAAAACTAAGGAGACAACATCCATTAGGAATATCTTATTCTTGTTCCCACAAGGATTTTTCTATGCTAGTGGTGGTTGGGTATTTTAAGAGATAAGTTAGGGTTTTGATTTTATATGATTAAACTCATGAAGAACGACATGGGATATAGGATACCATTAAAGGAAGTAAAGTACAAATGAGAGGGCCACTCCTCTATGGATATTGTAAAAGGAGCTATATTGGTGCATCCCCTGAATTGAATATGTTGGAAACTGTATTCATCACTAGTCCCATAAATGAGAAAAAGCCTAGGGATGAGAATATATATGAGAAGGTCCGAAAGGGCCCTCCACCACCTCATGCATTCAAAATGATGGGGCACAAAAACTAACCACATAGGGGTATCGATTAATTATTCATTAATGTCAATCTTTCAATTAGCTGGTTGTATTTCCCTTATCACCCTTTGATTGAAATTATGCCTGACCAATGTTATCTTCCTCTAGGTGGAGGAGGGGCGCATAATGTTGGTCTATGAAAAAGGATTAGGATTTCTGATGGAGCTTACATAACTAGGGTTTCCTTCAGTAAGCTAGATGGTCCCTTCCAAGTTCCAAGAACCTTTTAGTAAACTCGAAGGCACATCACTAAAAGATTAATGAATGTGAGAAAAGCATAGTGGCAAGAAAACAAGTCAGTTTCAAGACCAGGAATCACATTATTGTGAGATATGTGAAACAATAATTCTTTTGTTTTCAATAACCCTCAACACTTCCTCCTCTCTCTTTCATCATAATGTAAATATCGCCAACCATTATATCAACCACTATGTTATGACTGATGTGGGTATGTAACAATCATTTTGGCTTGAGAAAGAAGTGGGGAAGCTCAAGAGTCAGGAGGGTAGGTGAAAGGGCATGAGGGAATGTTAAGGGTCAAAGTAGGTGAACAATTACCTGAACTCTATAAATGTGTCCTCATGCCTCATATTCTAGGAATTTAGCACTTGAGTTGAGGCTAGTAATAGATAGTGGGTTGAGACTTGATAGCTAGAGCCACTCAGCTCTTCCCAGCTAGTGTAATGGATTTGCAGTGAGGCTAGAGTTTTGGCATTGGGAAATGATATGAGCAGCCTATGTTCCACTATTGGGTTTTGACCGATTGAATGATATGTATTTGAAGTTGCAACAACATTAATAAGATGTTCTTTATCTTTGTCACTGATTCCCATGATTACACATCATGGTTGTATTAGTTGTCTGATACTTCACTATGTTTGTATGTGCACTTTCATACACGCAATGTGTTATGGACTGGTACATAGTAGTTGCATGTTTTTTCTTCTTCTGAATCAGTGTTTACTTGTTCCTCGAGATGTCAGTGACCTATTGTGACCTACTTTGCAATTAACTTCTAACATGTTTCCTTTTTAGTGTATGTTTGATTGGGTTTTAGCTCATTGATCCCTTTTCTGGCATATTTATTCTTATTGTTGCTAAGACTTGTTTGCACCTCTTTCTACAATTTGTCAATCTTGGGCTGATTTTGTTTCATTGCTTGAGAATTTCATTCTTGTCCCCACTCTAACACTGCTTGAGTTTATAACCAAGAGAGGAAACATCGATGGTGGTAGTCGTGCCCACATATTGAATGGGGCTCCTATCCCAAATGGTGTGAGGTATAATTGGGACTTCACATTGGGGAACCCCTTAGTTGTTGGCAATACATTTTCATCCGTCAACAAATTGGTGCTAGAAGGAGGCTCAGATGATGAGATGAGCCCTTGGAGGCTGCAATTTGGTCTCATATCTATAAATGGATTCTTCCTGAATCGTCATCCTAAGGTCCTTATCTAACTTGTCCATTGTTCAATGGTACACCCCAAGGGGAAGCTCTTTCATTTGTCTGAGATAAAGTTTGATGGTGAGGATGGAACATCCATAACCGAACACATTTTTTATTTCCTCGAATTTTAAGAATCTTATGAGATCGACAATAAATGAGTTTTCTTGTGTACTCTTCTCCCTCACCGTTCAAGGGCATGTTAGGCAATAGTGTCACACATTGCCAACAACTTCTATTCATTTGTTTCAGCAACTCATCTGTAAGCTCTAATGAGTGTTTCACAGGTACGATTTTCAAGATGTGTTAATGAGGATAAATGAGCTTAGGATGAAACCTCAAGAATCCTTAGAGGATTTTATTCTTATATTTCTACATCATTGTTTTGAATTTCCTGAAAGAGATGTTGACTGGGTATATTTGAGTGAAATGTTTCAACAATTGGTTATCATTTCTTTCTAACATATTCAATTCAAAACAAATCCGAATTCTCATGAATATCATGATAATATACATATTACAAAGTGTCCAGATTTTACCCCTAACCTTTCCTTGCATTATCCCTTTGAATCATGAACAACCTCAAGCCTCTAAGCAAGAGATTACTACTTGTGGGATTTATCATCATCCTCTTGACTTGTTACATAATAATATTTTGGCCGTAAATGGTTCAGAAGATGAAAAGTGCTTTCTGGGAAATGAATCTGACGATCTCGACTCTAAATCCCTCGTACATCCTTTTGATCTTGAATATGAAAATTATATAACATCTCTTCCTGCTGATAGAACCTAGACAGCGTCCATTTTAGATATGTCTAACTATATTCCTGGATCTTGTTCACCTACCCATGATGTTTTTTATCTTGTCTCAGGTAAAGTTAACTCTCCCATCAAATCCACAAACCACATCATGCCTACAAATCCATCTCCTCCTTTGGCGAACATAAATGGGAAGGATGTGAATCGAGTTCTAATTGGTGCCCCTTCATCTGACCCTATGCATCCATTCTACCTTGTTTTAGTCCATGGATCTACTACATAGGCAGTTCGGACAAATCATTCACATCTTTATCTTTCTCACATTGATTTCAATCATGTACATGGGGGTGATGTTTCACAGCCAAGGGATGCAGATTTTGAATCTCTTATGCTTGATCTTTTCCACCTGCAGCCTTTAATAGGTGAAGAAGAGAGCCTTGCATCTTGCACAGCTCAAGATGGTTCTCTCATTAATCCCTCTTCACTCTCCATTCAAGAAGAGCCTTATGTCATAGATAACCAACTTGATCAAAATGATGGTTTCAATGATTCTCATTATACCAAAAATATATTCACTCACACCTTTTGTGATTATCCTATGTATCCAGCTATTGATACTACGAAGCCACCAAAATTTGATGATACACCTTTCAAATGTTTGGGGACTAGGACTCATTAGGAAGTTGAGGCACTTTAGCTTCCACTAATGGTTACGTCAAGTTCTCACGTTCCTATTGAGACCCCTAAGCCAAGTTGAATTACGGTTTATGAAAATCAAACTCCTCTCAACATCATCTTGCTGGATGCGAGCTCATCTTGGAAATCCTATGATTTGATTGATGTCTCTCTGAGAAAATATTTCCATCACCTTTCAACTGATGTGCATCAACCTCTATACCCTAATTTGTTTGGTGAAGGGAATGATTTGGCCATTTTCTTAAATCTTCTTTGTTGTTTCCCAACTAGTAGAGTCTGTCAACATTCACAATCAGGTGATTTCTTACATTCTCCTATATGGGAAAGTGCAAATCGCTTGACCTTTCCTCTACCTGAGACTCTTTTAGTTGATTCAGTTCATTCTTGGGAATCTAAAGAATCTGGTCTATCGAGCTGCCAATCTATCAATATTCAGAAATTGGATCCAATCCACGATATTTCCACTCATATTTGTCTGGTCACAACCAATGATAACCATATACATCCACCTATAGACCTTGTGAAGCTACAAATATTTGATGGTGTGTTGTTTGAAGGTTGTTTTGGAGAATTTGGTATCTATGTATAAATACTAATTCCCTAGATAAGTAGCCATATCTAGAACAACGATTTAAAGCACTTTAGCCTTTTCCTATAAGAAATAGATAAGACAAACAAGATGAGAAGACCTACTTGTAGTTCCGCTTTCCTCTTGTCTCCTTTGTATCGATCCTGTTGCTCCTTCCTATATTTAACATGCTTGAGAAGTACCTATAAACATCAACAGAAGACAAAGAACCGATCAAAGCAAAAGATCTATTGAATACAAGTAGATGGAATCGGATACATTCACACATATAAGCATCATATAACAAGATAAGCATCTAGGAAAAAGGTTCAATTACTTTATTGAATAGAAGAAGGAATTCCAACCATCAAGTCTGATTCGAAGTCACTCCTCGAGCTTGGATCCCATCCACATCACATCAAAAGCATGAGAAACTTGTAGCATAACAATACTTTTCTCAAAGCCAATTCTCATAGCAACATTATCTCCTTACAATTAAACATAGTCCATCCCCTTCATCACTTAGATGAGTGTTCAACTTATAGGAAGATAAAGGAGGTTATGTCATAGATGGGGTGTTACACTGAAATTTGTCACCATGATTATCTGCATTTAATATGGCTCCATCAATAGTCATATTATCCTCCTTGTCAAGCCTAATACCTCTGCTCTTCATGTCAAGCTTCAAAAAAGAGAGAAAGTGACTAAAAACATGTTTATCTCTGGGTACGCAGGTTCTCTCTACCTTGCCTGCATGTACGCATCCCAGACTCATTGTACCTGCGTACTTGTATGCTCTGTAAGCCAAAGGATGGGTGCGTACCCCTGTAAAGGTCAAAAGGCACGAGTTTCATCTTAAAAAAGTTACTTGTGGTCACTTCCAGAGCCTTCTAGAAGAGTGTTTGACGTGTATTGAGTGCCTCCAGATGGTTCATGCATCCCTATGATAGAGGAACTTATCCCATCAAGAGAGGAGCTACCCCATCCAAAAGAGGGAGTATCCCATTGATGTTGGAACTGAATAACTTCCTCTAGAACACTATAAATACAGGCCTTGGGCCAGAGGAGGGGAGGTTGAAAGCTGAACATTCCAAAGGGTAGATGCTGCTGGAATTAGGACTTCCATTGTAAACTTGTAAGGAGAGATTACCATCCTTTCTTGTTGCCATATTGGAAGTGGGTGAGCTTGTCAAAGTAGAGGAAAACTCTTGCTGGACCCTGGGAGGAACTTGCACAACACCAAGGCTCAGGTTGTAATGGTTTCTTTTTTGTTTCCTTAATACAAATAAGTCCATTCTTCTCAATGATTTGTTGTTAATGAATTGTTTCATATACTCCTTGGTCTATATGTTGAATATGCTTTGTTTTATGGAATATTCAGGTGTTATGTGATCGTTTGATTGTTAGTGTATGCAGGTTTCAGAGTGAAGGAGGAGCTCATCTGGATCAACGAAGCTAGGCTGCTACAACAAGCGTTGGACCTAAGGTAAGATCAAAAAACACTTGGTTTCTCATAGGATAATGTATGTTTAGAGAAGGATTTCTCTTACTTGTTTTGTTTGTCACTAGAGAGTCTTAGACTCCTAGGGAGGTTAGTTTTGTCAGCAAAAATAACTCTTTCCGCATGACATCATTTTTTAATTTTCATAGTATGTACACAAAATATGGAACCTTTGCAGCCTGCAATTATGAACATATTTAGCCCTTCCACTGTCAATCATGAAATATGAAACCTATTGGTATAGGAACCTAACAGTGGCTCCACTTGGGGATGGCTTTTCCTGGAGGAAAGCCAAGAACAGAAGGTCAGATGGCCTTATTTTCCTTTTCTTACTGCAGTGAATCCTCTCTAGTATTGACACCTTTGATCTGAATATAACGAGCTGATATGCAGTGCCTCATGACCTCATTTGTACAAGAATTACCACTTTGTGTCTTACTGACCTGTATCACTGCTTATCATTGGTTCTGTGTTCTGTAGACCTTCCTCAAATTTGTTTATTGAGCTTTTCAAGCATCTATGTCATTTTTGATATGGTTTTGCTGATCATTCTTCAAAATCTGTTGTAGTTGTTCTTTTATCTATCTGCTGTAAAAAGAAAAATACTGAAAATATAGACATTTATGTACAATATGTGACTGTGCTATGCTCATGGATCGTAGTAGTGCTTGAGCATTCTCCCATTTACTGGGCCTTCATCATTATTTGACTCATCTAGACTCTTTAGAAAAAAGGTGTTATTGCCTTGCACAGCTTGAATTACAAATGGTCCTTTCCACAGAAAGTCAAATTTGCCATGCTTTCCTTTGTCCTCCCTCCTAGAGTCCCATTTCAATACTTTGTTCCCTATGAAAAAGTATTCAGCTTTTGTTCTTTTGTCAAACACCTTTTTCAGCTTCTCTTGTAGAACCTGGGTTCTCTGATACACTTCTTCCCTTGTTTTCTGTAAGTGAATTGTTTGATTGATCCTCCTATGGATATCATTGGGTTCAGCTTGTATTTCCTGCAGCAATTTGATCACAGGGATCCCAAGAGATGATGGGAACACAGCTTCCAGGCCATACACCAACTCATAAGGGCTAGTACCAATAGATCTTTTGGTGGTCAACCTATCTACCCATAGTGCATTTACCAGCTTCTTATGCCAATTCTTTTTGTTCTCCTCCAAGACCTTTTTGATGATATTGATAAGGCTTTTATTGGAGGACTCGGCTAGGCCATTGCCTTGAGGGTAATATGCTGTTGAATGCCCTAGGGTGATATGATATTTGTGACAGAAGCTGATCATTCTCTTGGATTTAAAGGCAGCTACATTATCTGTTATGATTTTCTCTAGGCAGCCAAATCTAGACAAGATATTGGTTTCTAGGAATTGTATGATAATTGAGTCATTTGCTTGTCTACAAGGTATGGCCTCTATCCACTTGGTGAAGTAATCAGTAGCTGTCAGGATCCATCTATGCTGGCCTGAGGATGAAGGGTGAATTTCCCCAATGAAGTCTAAGCCCCATTGTTGAAATTGTTTTTCAGTTGAAATGGGCTTGAGGGGTAAGGGAAGTAACTTTTTCTTCCCTTCAAAGATCTGACATGACATGACATGACATGACAAACTTTTTTGAATCAGTAAACAGGGAGGGCCAATAAAATCCAACCCTCAGGATTTTATCAATTGTGGATTTCCAATATAAGTGCCCTCCACAATCTCCTGCATGAAATTCTCTAAGGACCTTATCAGCTTCATCTGAGGTTAGGCAGTTAAGAAGGACACCTTCATGATTTTTCCAAAATAAAACATTATCTATTATACAAAATTTTGAAGCTTTCATTTTTAGAAATCTCTTCTTGGTTCTGGATAACCCTGGAGGAGCTTACAGGTTTAGTAATACAAAACATATGTTAGCATACCAAGGTGATTATAAAAAGGCTTGATTGATCTGTGGAGTCGCCATCTCCTGTTCGTTATCTAGTTCATTGATGTCAAGGGCTTGGAAATTAGTTTCAGTCATTAGTTTAGCTAGCCCTTGTCCTTTTATAAGTTTTGTTGGTTTGATTTCTATATCATATTCTAGAATGTTGGCAATCCATTTGCCCCTCTTACCTTCAATTCCTTCTTGAGTTAAAATGTCTTTAACCACTGCATTGGGCACATATGAAACTATGTGAGAGTACAAGATATAAACTCTGAAATCCTTTATGGCTTTTACAAGGGCATATGTTTGCTTTTCCATGATCTTGTACTTGAGTGGGGCATCCCTAAGGGCTCTACTGAAAAAGGCAATAGGTTTTTCACATCCCAAGTCATCCTTTTGCAGTAAGACATTAGCAATTGTATGTTCAGAGGCAAAGGAGAAGATTATAAAATCTCTATCAAATCTGGGGCTTGTGAGAACAGGTGTTTTTGTTAAAGCTATCTTGATTTCTTCAAAATCCTGTTTGGCTTCAACTGTCCATTTGACTTTGGCATCTTTCTTGAGCATATTGTTCAACAATCTTATCAGCTGAGCCAAGTTAGGAATAAATCTTCTTAGGAAGTTAATCTTTCCTAAAAAGGCTTGTAATTCTTTGATGTTTCTGGGATGGGGGACCTGAAGTATAGCTTGAATTCTATTAGGGTCAATTCTTATGCCATCTTTTGAAATTATATGACCTAGGAGTTTGCCTTCTTCTAGGCCAAATAGTGATTTCTTTGGATTCAAAGAAATGCCATACTTTCTGCAAATTAAGAACACTTGTCTGAGGTGTTTTAAATGTTCTTGGTCTGATTTTGAGAACGCTGTTAGATCATCAAGGTATATGACTAAGAAATCATGGATTTCTTTAGCAAAGGTTATGTCCATTGCCCTTTGAAATGTGGCTCCAGCATTCTTAAGTCCAAAAGGCATTTTGACATACTTGAAAGTTCCCCAAGGTGTGGTGAAAGTTGTTTTATCTTGATCATCTGGGTGAACTAAAACTTGATTGAATCCTGAGAAGCCATCCAATAGTGAGATCCTTGAAGCTCCCACTACCCTTTGCAAGATGTGATCCATCTTTGGCAAGGGGTAGTGGTCTTTGAGAGAGACTTTGTTTAAATTTCTCAGATCAACACAAAGTCTTATCTCCCCAGTTTTCTTTCTTGTAGGTACAAGGTTAGAAATCCATTCAGAAAATCTTATAGGTGCAATGATTCCAGCTTCATACATTTGTTTTACTTCCTTTTCAATTAGGGGAAGAAGAACTGGATTCACTCTTCTCAGTTTTTGTTTAAAGGGTTTCTGGTTTTCTTTCAGGGGTATTGTGTGCTGGATAACTGTAGTATCATAGGATTTGAGGTCCTCATAACTCCAGGAAAACACATCTTGAAACTCTTTGAACAGTTTAATATATTCTGATTTCTTATCAGGAGGTAATGTTCTAGAAAGCTTGACCATTTTGGGATTTTCAGTGGTTCCAATATTACACCCCTCTATTTCTGCATTGATGGGTTGCATCTTTGGTTTCTTAGGGAGATCATTTGAATCAAAAATGTCTTCTAAAGGAGTAAGACCTGTGGGCAAGAAATTATCCTTTAGTTGAATCACTTCAGTTTCTTCTTCAATAATTTCCTCAAGATCTGCTAGTTTTAGCTTCTGTAAATTGGCAGAGTCAAAGGTTGTAGGATGTAATATCAGATCTGTTGTTTTAGCTGATATACTTGTGTTCATTTCATCAATTTGGTGCTTATCATCCATAATGCTTGCGTCTATGTTTAAGTTTGAGAATTCCTCCTTCATGGTCAAAAAATTGTTTATCTGAGTATCATTCTCAAATACTTGCCAATTATCTACATTGTCTGGGACAGAAGGCCTGTGTTTAATCTCAGCAGTGAACTGGTGGTTGGGCCCAAAAGGAAGCTTACAGGTGCTTGAAAAAGTTGCCAAACTATGAGCATGCAAGTTGTGGCTCCTAGGTATTTTGGTGAGCTTATATTCCAAGAAGATGTTGAGCAGGTCTGTCACTGCTATGCTATAAGACCTTAATCTAGGATCATTTGTGACAAAATTTCCCTTTATCTGTTGTATAGTTAGGTCTGAATCACCTAATATGGAAACTTTGGCACTCCTATATTCTTAATCAGTTTGAGACCTAGCAAAAGGGCTTCATACTCAGCCATGTTATTTGTACATTTGAAGTTGAGCCTATACGCATGACCTAGAGCATGGTCATTTTGAGTATTGTGTATCCAGACCCCTGCTCCTGCTCCTAGCTTGTTTACTGACCCATCAAATTCTAAACACCACAAGATCTCTTGATCACTGTTTCTTTCAATGGATTTGCAAATTTTTTCAGTAGGTTGGTCTAGTTTTGGTAATTCTTGTGATATATCAGTAGACTGTGTTGGTTTGATCACATCAGTCATCTTTTGATCTGGAGCTGTGGATTGTTCATTCATATGCCTGGTTTCTGTTGTTTTTAGGAGCTTGACCTCAGTTTTGTGACACATATCAGCATTGTACAATATGAATGAGTCCATATCTGACTGAATGGAGTAGATTGGGAAGTTTTGGGGCTTCTCCTAACTGCTGACCACATATTTCATCACTGTTTCTCGGTATAATCTCTTTGGCTGGCCAAAGACTGAAATTTTGGCATATGACATGTCTAGTTGCAGAGATCCTTGGATTTTGGCACCCCATGATCTTGATAAGAGCATACCATATTTGGGTGGAACGTCAGCTACTACCACATCCATTAAAATTGTTTTGGCTGGATATTGGACTAGGGATACACAAAGGTCTTTGATCAGGCCTAAACATCTCACCTGGCTGGAATCAAATGAAAACAAATCTTTATAGGGTCTGGTGATGTCTAGATCAAGTTTTTCCATTACTGATTTGGGCATTAGGTTATGAGAGGCCCCTGAGTCAAACATGGCATTGTGTAACACTTTTTCATGAATATTTAGGCTTACATAGAATGGAGGAGTCCCTCCATCTACTGATTTGCCATTGACTTCTAAGCCAAAAATCAGCTCTGGTTGATCATCCAGAATATTAACTGCATCCCTATTTTCTGGTACTTGTAATGATCTATTGATTTGTTGTCTGAAGACCTCATGTTTGGCTAGTTCTAAAAGAGGAATTGCTATTTTCAGTTAACCAATTTCTATCTCAAGATTGAAAGGTTTTTCCATCTGAACTTTTATATTGTGAGCAGCAAGTTTTTCTTTCTCTGCTGAATTTTGGGTGACCTTGTCCTGGTCAGGTACACTGTTTTGGGGTATGCTTGGATTGGGTCTGTTTCCTAGAGGCCTACCCAAGATCTCTGTTGGAAAAAATGGTGTAGATGTAGGTTTTACTGGAGGTTGTACATCAGATACATCTTTCACTGTGACCTCCCTTTGGAGTTTTTTATCTGAGGACTCTGTTAAGACTGCTTTATCACTAGATTTCTTGGGCAGTTTGGTGTTTGTTTGTTTGGTATTCTCAGGTACATCTATGGTTCTACTTCTTAACTTGTATTGTTTGTGTACTTCATAGACTGTTGTATCATACCCTTCTCTGAAATCAAATGACTCACCAGATTTTGCTTGGAACTGCTTGTATTCTTGGGCTTGTTGATCATCTTGTGTTAAGAATACTTGTTGTTCAGTGTCCAAACCCATTAGATTGATGTGGGGATCTTCTATTTGTTCACTAGTGGTTGAGGCCTCTGCATAGTTTTCTTGAAATGGAGGTCTAATATTCTGATCAGGACCAGTCCTCCCAGCATTTGGGTTTTGGTTTTTCCTAAAATTGGGATTCCCAGTTGTGTTGCTTGTTTTCCCTTCCCAAGAGGACTTTCTCTCCATGGTCTCAACTCTATCTCCCAACCTTTCCATACCCTTCATGATTGCATCTAGCTTTTGGTCAAAGGTTGAGGGTTCCTCTTTAAATGTTGTTCTTCTCTCAGTTTTTGCTCTGGTTCTCTTGGCAATCAGGTTTGCATCCACACTTACAGCTATATTCTACATGTCTGCAAGACTTGGAGGTACTCTTTCTCTTAATTGATATGCCATATCTGAATCAAATCCATCTAGGAATTTGATCAAGGCTAGATCCGGTGGGGGTCTTACGTTCTGAGGAATGGCGCTGTATACATTGTTGAACCTAACACAATAATCTTGAAGTGTTTCTTGTGGACCCCTTCTCAAGTTATCATACTCAGTTAGTATGTGTAGAGGGTCTTTCTTCTTCTCCCATTTGTTTAAAAAACTTAGGTGTAAGGCATCAGGATTGAGTATAGAATTTGCAGCTAGAGACCTAAACCAGTTCCTTACCTCCCCTGTCAAACTTTGCACAAAAATTTTCATTCTTACATCTTCATCATCTATTTCATAGTTCTCAAAATAGTCCTGCATTCTTTTGGTGTGTTGCTGGGCTGTATAAGTGCCAATACCATCAAAGTAAGTGATTTTTCTTTGATAGTCTTGGGGCATAGCCCCTGGATTTGCAGGCAGGTGTAAAGGAGCATATCTAGCCATATTTGCAGGGATAAAAGGGACAACAAGAAGGAGTGGAGTAGCTGGAACAACAAGGATAACAGGAGTAAGGTGTGTTGGGGATGGAGGAGTGAGAAAACCACCTTGGGAAGTGTATGAGGAACTAGGGTAAGTAGGGGTTATGTGAGGGTGAACTGATGCTTTGACAGGAGTAGGAATATAGATCTGTTGGATTGGTTCTGCATCTGAGTCTGAGAGTTCTCCTAGCTGTTCTTGTTTCTTCAAGATCTTGGGGATTAAATTGGGGTTTTCAAAGATAGCTGGGGGATTAGGGTCAGGGTTGGACCTAGTGTAACGAGATTTCTTCTTTGGAGCCAGCTTCTGAGTTTTGTTTGCTTGGTGTTCTATGAGAAGGTTAAATAGGAAGCTTATTTCCTTGCAATTGGTAATTTGAAATAGTCCCCAGTTGAGTCGCCATTGATGTTATCATCAGGTTGTTCCCTGCTTCCTATAGGGAATACGGCCGAGGTAACCACTAACCAATCTTTTAGTTACAGGTCCTAGCCTACCTGTAACTAGAGAGGGCTCTCTTTGTATGATTTAGCTTTATTTGGTAGATGATTTTAGGCTAGTTATAGTATGTTATTTTGTTTGGGTTTGGTGGGTTGGTGAATTCAAACAAAGTTAAGGTATAGATTACAGAACAGTTTGGTCCATTGGGCAATGGAGTTCAGGTAGTGTGCTACTGAAGTAGGTCTTTTCAAGGCAGAGTGTTGCTGCAAAGCCAGATAGGCATCTGTGGAACAATTTTTTAGATTTTGTGATGAAGTTGTGGAATTAGTGAGTGAAAGGAAATTGAGAATCTTTCACTATGCTAACAAAGGAAAAATGAAAGTATTGTTTAAGAGTAGTTAAGAATTCTCAAACAATATTCACAATGATAGAATTAGTTTAGACATGAGCAGTTAAGAATTCATATCCATGGCTAATCTAGAAGAAAACATATTAATAAATAGAGATTGAGCATAGGGTGTATTCAAACAAATCCTAAGCTATTCTTTTTCTCTATTTTTTATGATCATGAACATATATGAATTTTGGCATAGACAGAAAAACAAGAACACAGTTCAGAATTACTTATTGTTCCAGCAAATGACACAGGAATTCTGCAACACAATAGAGCCATTCATTTCCACCTTCAGACAGCATAAGAACCAGGAACTCCACCAGCCATTTGTATTAGCAAAATGTCTCAAGTATACAATAGAGCTCTTCTGAAAGAGTTTCACTACAACCGACCCTCAATACGTTCTTTGAGGGGATATATATACAAAAATAGGATACAAAATATCTCAATAGTGAGTTATTGTGCAGTAAATTGCACCACCAACTCTCTTACAAAAAGTAAATGAAAGAAATAACTACAACATTTAATGTTGAGATGGTAGCTATCTTTCTGTCAGACAACTTTTGACTTTTTTGGCTCAGGAAAGTTGGCTGTAGCTGTGCCTTTAATTTTGCGTTGGTTGAGCCTACTGCCTGAGTGCTTTGGTGAGTCACTGTACAGATGCTTCCTGTGATACCTGCGTGTTGATTTGTCTGCTGACCTGTACTGTGACTGAGATCTGAATTTTCACAAAAAGGAATAATATGATGGGATCATCTGGGCAGAATTTCCAGCATTGCCTGCAACCAATCAGCTGGAGGGAGCTGATGTCTCCTTATTTTTACCAGTGTTTCATCTGCTTCTGTGTATCTGTAGAAGTTTGGAGGCACCTCAAACAGATGATTTATCTCATGCTCAATAAAAAATAGTTTTTCTAATTTTTCATACAGAGATTGCCCAGAGGGAGGCCCTGCTTCTTCTGTGGAGCTGCTGGATGCTGTTATTTGATTCTCAACATAATTGTTGATCCTTGTGATATACTCGTTATATGACAGCAGTTGTCCTGTGCCAGTCACTAGGCTTGGTAGTCCTTTATCCTGTAACATTGTCATCTTTGCCCTGAATTCATCAATTTCTGCCTTCACTTCCTAACATTTTCTTTCTAGTGTTTGAGTGAAATTCCTCAAATTTAGCACTTTCTTAGCTGTCAGGATGGTGTCTGTTCTGCTGTTTATATCTAGAGCTGCCAATTCCTCCCTAGTGTGATTATTGAGGAAATGTATCATCTTATTGGCTTGCTCAGGCATGATTCCTAGTGCTGTTCTGGCTCTTTGTATTTCAACATGAGCCATGCTTATCAGTTCAACTTGTTCATGTATTGCCTGGATTGACCTCCATTGGTCATGGATTGATTGGCCAATTTTGGCCCAAATTATTTTCTTGATTTCTGCTAAGGTCTTGCCTAGAAGCAATTCCTTTTCCAAAGTTTTTACTTTGGCCTCCAAGGCCTTTATTTCTCTCTGCTTTTCTGCCACTGTCATTTTGGACTTGTCATAGCTGGCCTCTAGCTTGGCCAGTCTATCCTTGGCTTCATTTATTTTTGTCACTTGAGTTTCAAGCTCCTTGACAACTTTCATCAAGTCCTCCATACTCATGCTAGATTCTGCTGCTACTGTTGCTTCTGTTGCCTCTGTTGCTGATGTGGCTGTGGTTGGTGCTGGGATGGCAGGAGGGGCTGCTGCTGCTTGTGAAGGGGGGGCAGGGCCAAGAGTTGTAGAAGTTTGAGGGGGCCAGGAGGCTGATTCTCCCTGTCTTCCTTGCCATTCTTTCTCCAATTCTCCTTCCATCTCTAGTATCCTTTGATTCATCTTCATGAGTAAGTCCATGGTGTCATCAAGCTGTTTTTCTTGTGCTAGCTCTGCAGTGTCAGGGTGAATGGTTGGAGGCAATTTTGCCTGCTTTCTGAGTGCAGCAATATCATCCTCCTTCTTTTTCATAAGGGCCCTAACACCCTTTGGATCTTTTGGATCATGTCCAAGATCAATGATAATGTCTTCCAATGTCTTTATTCTATTGTCCTTGGCCTGGGAAGACGTCCTTTCCAAATCCAACTATGTATTAGTATTTTTCAGTGATTCTTTTAACTGATGGGCCAGCATGGCCCTGTCTGCAAGTGTGGCATACACCATTTCCCCTGTTTGCTTGTGCAGCTCTATCTGATCCATGGGGTGTATGTCTTTAGAAAAGACCTCCAAGTTTGTTCTTAAGTAATCTGCAGAGGTTTTGGGATGTGGAACTAAAAATCATTTTGTCCTCCTTGATATCATAGGCAGCCATCAATCTTTGTTTTTTGGAGGGAGTTGCCTTCAAGAATTGATCATAGAGTTGTACTCTCAATAATTCATTTTGTGCCTTGATCTCCATGAAACCCCCTTTGATACCAGCTGGTTGCTTGCCCTGCTGCCTTGAGGAGGATACCTCTGTGCCTTGTTGCATGGCCTGTTCCAGCTGAAATGAGCTAGTGGCAGTCTGCTGGCTAGATTGTCTTTCTCTGTCTTGGCTTTCTGCCCTTTCCTCACTGATGTCTTCTTCCTCTATTTCAGGGTCAATTCTTGGCCTCTTGGCCTCCGGTTGCTGTGTTGACCCACTTGGAGGTGTGACCTCCTCTCTATCTTGCTTTTTTCCTTTCTCTTCATTGAGAGGTGTTTGCAAAACTGGGATTTGGGGTGGTCCAGTTTGCTGCAAAGGGGCTTACCCTTGAGTTTGATCCTTTGAGGTACTGGGCTGCCCTGCCTCTATCTCTTGCTGTTCATCCATTATTTCTTTGCCTTTTGCTATAGTGGTGGTTGTAGATGCTTGTTGGGTAGTCTATGCAGCTAGAGCAGTGGATGTGCCTTCTCCTACTTGGACTGGTTGCTTGAATATTACCTGCTGACAAGAATCCAAGTCAAGAGTTTTCTCTAAATCTTTCACAGTCTGCTC
The DNA here is from genome assembly GCA_000404065.3 of Pinus taeda. Classification (NCBI taxonomy): domain Eukaryota; kingdom Viridiplantae; phylum Streptophyta; class Pinopsida; order Pinales; family Pinaceae; genus Pinus; species Pinus taeda. Next base: position 24,261 of record APFE031241895.1, read on the forward strand.
CATTTTCTCTTCCTGATTAAATTCTTCTACTATTGATTCAGACACCCATTCATCTTGGTTGGAAAAGTGTTCTATTTGTGGATATGGGAAATGTTTATAGGCTAGCAGCCTATACTTGACTCTCTTAGCACTGATAAAGCCTTCAGGGTCATAAGGGACCCACCAGAAGCTCCTTTTGAGTTTAAGTTGTTGCCCCAATATTTGATCAGCTTCTTGCCAACCATCTTTCTTGTTCATCATAAATGGGCCTAGGTGGTCTCTGAATTTTAGATTGGCTTTCTTCTTGGCACTATGGAAGTGTGTAAGGTTAGAATTAATGAGTTGCCTATAGTATTCTAAGGCAAACAACCTCATAGGCACATACCTTGGGAGCCTGTAGGGACAGAGCTCACAACCATAGATTCTGATGACTGTGTGATTTTGGTATAAATACCAATCACCTATTTTGTAGTTCCTGGACAACTGTAATATTTTCTACATATCTTTGGACAATCTGGCAGGAGGAGACCTCTTCAAGAGGCATGTAACTGGATAGACAAACTGGTCAATAAATTCACAATAGGAGTAGGGAGAGCTCTGGATCTGATGAAAAACTAAAGACCAGAAGATGACAGATCTCCTCTCACCCTATGAATCCAGTTTCTTGATGTGGCACTGGAAGCAATCTGCCTGATAGTACTTGAAGAGGTGGTAGATGTATGATGAATATTTGAATATTGCTTCCCTGTCCAGCCTCACCAGTTGGTCATGTATCGTATTGGCAATAAACTTGGCATAATTGTATTTTACAGCAGGAGGCTTCCCAAGGATATATGCAGATAGCATGACCAGCACATTTTCATCAACATGCTCATTTGTGGTGAACCCCAGCACAGAGGTTAACATGTCCACCAGCAGCTCGCCTACCTCATTGAAATTTGCATATGAAAAAGGAGGTGGCCCATGTTACACTGAAATTTGTCACCATGACTATCTGCAGTTAATATGGCTCCATCAATAGTCATATTATCCTCCTTGTCAAGCCTAATACCTCTGCTCTCCATGTCAAACTTAAAAAAAGAGAGAAAGTCATTGAAAATCATGTTTATCTCTGGGTACGCAGGTTCTCTCTACCTTGCCTGCGTGTACGCATCCCAAACACACTGTACCTACGTACTTGTACACTCTGTAAGCCAAAGGATGGGTGTGTACCCCTGGAAAGGTCAAAAGGCGCGAGTTTCATCTTTAAAAAGTTACTTGTGGTCAATTCTAGAGCCTTCTAGAAGAGTGTTTGACGTGTATTAGCGCCTCCAGATGGTTCATGCATCCCTATGATAGAGGAACTTATCCCATCAAGAGAGGAGCTACCCCATCCAAAAGAGGGAGTATCCCATTGATGTTGGAACTGAATAACTTCCTCTAGAACACTATAAATACAGGCATTGGGCCAAGGGAGGGGAGGTTGAAAAGCTGAACATTCCAAAGGGTAGATGCTGCTGGAATTAGGACTTCCATTGTAAGCTTGTGAGGAGAGATTACCATCCTTTCTTGTTTCATTTGGAGGTGGGTGAGCTTGTCAAAGTAGAGGAAAACTCTTGCTGGACCCTGGAAGGAACTTGCACAACACCAAGGCTCAGGTTGTAATGGTTTCTTTTTTGTTTCCTTAATACAAATAAGTCCATTCTTCTCAATGATTTGTTGTTAATGAATTGTTTCATGTACTCCTTGGTCTATATGATGAATATGCTTTGTTTTATGGAATATTCAGGTGTTATGTAATCGTTTTACTGTTAGTGTATGCAGGTTTCAAAGTGAAAGAGGAGCTCATCTGGATCAACGAAGCTAGTCTGCTACAACAAGAGTTGGACCTAAGGTAAGATCGAAAAACACTTGGTTTCTCATAGAATAATGTATGTTTAGAGAAGGATTGCTCTTGTTTGTCTCGTTTGTCACTAGAGAGTCTTAGACTCCTAGGGAGGTTAGGTTTGTCCGCAAAAATAACTCTTTCCGCATGACAGCCCAGAAGGTTGGCAGTCTGCCTTCATGAAACTTTTGGCCACTACAGCAATGTCTGTGCTAGAGAGCTTGGAGCCCTCATCTAGCAAGTACTTAATGGAAAAAGGGTATAGCAGCTGGGTTTGTTTGTAATTCAACATTTGATTTTGGAGTCTGGTGTTATGTAGAAGAGGATGCTCCCAGATGGAGACTTTACAGCTCTGAGCTTCTGGTCATAGTTTTCTACACAGAGGTGAATGACTTCAGGAAAAACATTTACAGATGGCAGGAAGTAGGTGGGCAGATTAGACTCCCAGATGCCATACATGTCACTGTTGTCCAAGTGACTGTTCCTTAATTGGCAGAAGGTCTGTAAGTGGTTCCTCTCTGCCACAAAATCTGCACTGAGGAAATCACTGTCTACAAGTGGCATAGCTTCCAGCTCCTTACTGGGTGGATTGATAGGAGCAACAACTAGTGCAGATGGAGTGGCCATGTTTGATTTTAACTGGATACTTGCTTGAGCTTAGGATTGGTGCAAAGACTGAGGAATGCCCACTAAATTGTGTTTGACAGTGAGCAGCCCTGAGAGTATGAGGAAAATCTTACAGGTTTTATAAACTGTGGGGCACTCTGTTGGAAGAAACCAGAGTGTGTTTGAGATAATTAGCTGGTTTTTCAAGGGCAACTTTGAAAACAGGGATGAATGTGCAGTTTTATGGGCTTTTAGCCGGTAGCTTCGGCTTCTCCAATTAGTTTTTTATGGTGAATTTTGCAGAAGGGCACGGGTTTCTTGCAGAGCCTTGTGGTGCAGGGAATTTATCAGGCCTTTGGGTGTTTTTAGTGGACAATTTATCTGTGAGGATCTTTTGTAGAGTTTCTTTACAGGAATTTAGGAGAAAAATAGGAGAAATGCGGGTAAAATAGGTCGCCTGCGGAAAATACCTAGATTTCTCGGTGCGGGAGACGTCAAGCTGGATCAGTTGCAGGTATTTGGGTCGACGATGAGGGCAGCAGCAACTTTGGTGGGTGAATTCTTGATTTCGGCAGTGAACGACGTTTTTTGCATGGAGAGTGCTCCGGAAATGATGAATGAAAATGACAAACAACGGTCATTTCCCGTCTTTTTATGCATTTTTTGCCCTTTGGCGCCTTTTTGGTGATGACGTCATGTTGATGTCATCATGGGTCCGGGTACGGCAGGGTGACGTGGCAGCTGACGTGGGTGGCCAGGTGGTAGTGACACGGTGGCAGGGCAGGCGGGTGGACAGACGACGTGGAGGTGACGTGGAGGCGCGGTGGCCGAAAGGTGAGGTGATGTCACGCTGACGGGGGTGTGACGTCAGCGAGGGGGGATGGGTAGTAAGCGGTCTCCCCGGAGGCCTCATGGGCGGTAAGTGGTATAGGGGGGGGGCTCCAAATAGTGCGGGAGGCCGATGCGTGGCGGGGGTACGACAGTAATACCGCCAATCCCCCAGACGCAAAAGGTCGGGCATGTTCCCTAGGAAAATGACCGCCAGTCGTTGGATCGCCTCACCCACGATCGGATGGCTAGCGGAGGAAACGATATGATGGCACGTTAATAAGAGGGGGACCCGTCGATTATTTTATTGGGTTAAATAAATCGCGCGCGGGGGAGGGGTCATTAACATTAGGATTTCGGGTTTTTCGTTTATTAATGTTTTAATTTTAAAAACATTACAAACACCAACCTTGGCGTGGAAAAGTGGGGAAAGGGGTTAATGAGGGCGGGGACCATGGATTTTCGGTTTTTTAGCCAAAGTCTTGTAATTGAAAACCATAGTTTAGGGTCAAACAGGGTTAATATTAACCCCTGATGGGTTAATATTCCCCAAGAGAGGGCTATATAGCTAGAGTGCTAGGGGGAGGGTATTTATACAGATTTTTTGTGAGTTTTTCCATAGATCTTTATAGAATTAGGGAAGGGGGGACTTAGGGAGCTAAATAATACATCAGTTGTTAATATGACATTTGTGAGGTGAGTGTATAGGGGGTGTCATGCGGAAAGAGTTAATTTTGCAGACAAAACCAACCTCCCTAGAAGCTTAAGGCTTTCTAGTGACAAACAAGACAATTAAGAACAATCCTTCTCTAAATATGCATTTA